>JH792624.1:2219-12369 GCA_000291705.1 Sphaerulina populicola P02.02b | reverse complement strand
TTTTTTTCTGTTTCGTCAGCTGACAGAGTGCGTGTGAGGATATATAAGTTTCCAGACACGATACGACTCAAGTCATAGTATATATATACTAGATCGGCGACGCTTCCTAGACAGTCCTTCAATATCTAAACTCTTGGTTTGAAAACGAACAATCTGAAGTCGCGGCGAGGCTATAGGCAGCCCTAGGATTCGTCTACGGGCAGCCCTGAACATATCGACACGTTACGTACCCCTATATCTTGTTATCAACGTAATACAGTATAACAGCGAAATACTACATACTCAAAGTATAGGTATTGTACCTAAAGTATATCGTACCTCTATCTTCTCGTTCGTACCGATCGCGAGGCGTAAAGAAGCGGAAGGGAAGATATACTCCTACATTTCGGCTAATTGAGCAATTTAAGCTTGCTATTTAGAGAACTTGTCTAGTAGTAGGTAGTCTATAGGGCTTCGTACTAGCGTCGGTACTATTGTCGGTCGTACTGTCGTCGGTTATACTGTCGTCGGTCGTACTATCGTCGGTACTATCGTCGGTCGTACTGTCGTCGGTCGTAAAGTAGTAGTACCGTACTGATTCTTATAGCCTCCGTAAGGCGCCTTATACTTGTAACGCGAGTCGCAAGCTATCTTGTTCTTAAGACAGACATACCTACCGTAAACGTAGCTAGTACTATATATATAGTACTTTCTACCTTCCGGCGTAGCGATACGTCGGTTCGGCTACTATTAGATAGGCCCCTAAGGCCTACTATTTCGGCGCGCGAGCTACGTTGCTTTATTATCGTCGTTGCTAAGTAAGTAAGTATTGTTAGGGTTATTAAGCTTAGCGCCGATTAGATTACAGCGTCTAGTAGTAGCGCCTGTATTTGCTATATATAAGCGAGCTATTCTTGTATTACGCTTCCGAAGGTACTATACTAGCTCGAGTAGACGTCTTCTCGCTAGTAATAGCGCGGAGTTAGTAGTACCTAGAATAATCTAGAACTCGTTAAAAGCCTTAACTAAGAGCGTATCTACGCCCTTAAGTCTATATAAGCAGTCGATCCCTATTGTCCGCGTAAACAGCTCTATATAGTAAGACCGTACAAAGTCCTTGTCTACCGTAGACCGCGGCTATCCTTCCGGCCTACAAGGCAACTAATTACGCTATCGAACTAATAGATAGTAAGGAACCGCCCTTCGGATCCCTCTACTACCTCTCCTAGCGCGAGCTTAAAGTCCTCTAGGAATACCTCCGTAAGGAGTTAGAGTAGGGACGAATTATATATAGTACTAGCCCCGCCGGGGCTCCGCTACTATTTGTACTAAAGAAGGACGGTACCTTACGACTATATATCGACTACCGTACCTTGAATTCGATTACAATCAAGGACCGGTATCCGCTCCCCCTTATTAACGAAAGCCTTACGCGTCTTACTAGCGCTAAGTACTTTACCTCTCTAGATCTTAAGGACGTATACTACCGAATTTGTATTCGTAAAGGTAACGAATAGAAGACCGCTTTTAGAACGTACTACGGATACTTCGAGTATAAGGTAATACCCTTTAGACTAACTAACGCTCTAGCTATATTCTAGGCGTACGTTAACCGGGCCCTCGCTAGGCTACTTAATAATATCCTAGTAGTATATCTAGACGATATCCTTATTTATACCTACTACGATAATATCGAGAAGTACTAGGAGGCGGTTCGCCGGGTACTTACTAGGCTAGAATAGGCGGAATTGTTTGTTTGTTTGTTTGTTTGTTTATTCTATTAACGTCCTATCTGAGTCTATAACTATATAGGAAGGGTAGGGCCCTCTAGAGGACCCTACCGGTCTTATTCGGGTTTCCCCGTATCTCTTATCTTTGTCTTTCTCTCTACTAAGGGGAGTGTATCCCGTACCCTAGAAACTAGGGGCTTAAACCATTTTTGACGTAAGGAAAGTATAGCGAGAGTACTACCTAAACTAAACCTAAATACCTCCCCTTCCTGTCCCGTAAGTCCTAATATAAAGCAAAATCCTCCTTAAAACTCCTAGGGCGCCGTAGGCCTCGCCTACCCTTCTTCCTCCTCTTCTTCCTCCTCCTCTTCTCTATTCCTACTAAGGTACTACTCTCTCGTAGCTATCCCCGTTACTGTAAGGAATCGTATAAGTTCTTTCGTATCGTCCTCGACGATAGACGCTATCGTTCTCTCGGGGTAAAAGGAGGCTAGTCTCGCTGTCCTATATTCCGGGCAGTTCAGAATTAGGTGTTTAACTGTCTCCTTATTCCCCCTTCCGTATCTGTAGTCGGTCCCGCTAGACTTGCCTATCCTCGCTAGGTAGTCTTTTAGGTACGTATGTTCTAGGAGGATACCGTAGAAGGCGCTCGTTATTTGTCTCTTCCCGTCCGCCCTTACTGAATATATAGCCTAATACGTGATTGATTGGTTGTCTATCTACAAGAAGAAGAGAAGAAAAGCACGTATATAAAGGAAGTAAACAAGGAGTCATAACTAAGCATACTGCCTTAGGCTCAAGTATCAACCAAAACACCAACTTACCCCTAGGTTGATTATAAGACCTTATTAACAAGGTATATACTTATACAACCGTCTATGTTCCTTATTATATATACGTTGAACTTCCTCTAACTGTCGGTATACCGTAGTAACTATTGATCGTCGTAGTAGAGCCCTACGGGGGAGAAGGTAGGGTAAGATAGGCTGTATAGAACCTAGTACGAACTACGTAGTTCTAAGACCTACGCAAACGACTCGTACGAGGGCCGGAAACGCCGAAAATGCCCTTATAGCCGTTGGCTAATAAGAGGGCTAAGATATCTACGTAGTATTTATTAATATACTAGTTTGTCGGACAGCGTAGCTTATTCGTCGTTCTGAATCGCGATCGTAGTAGTACAGTCTACAAGGCCGAGTTGCTATACAAACTTAGTATAATTAGTAGCGTCGAGAGCCTTAGTAAGACCGTTAGCGGCCTAGTGTACGGTACTAATCCACTCGATTCTAACGTTACTAGCTACTAGTTCTTACTAAATAAAACGGAAGCGAAGATCAATATACTTAGTACGTCCGTTAGAGGCGGAGTCGCGTATAGTAATATCAATAGATAGCTTATTGTCCTCGTAGATCGTAACCGGCTTGATCTTACCCTTATATCTAAGTTCTTGAAGCAGTCGCGAGATATAGCTAAGTTCCTTTACGACGAGCGTAAGCTGAATGTACTCGGCCTCTATAGATAATAGGGCAACAATACTCTAGCGACTAGACTTGTAGAAAAGGGGTACGCTAGCGAACTTAATAAGGGAGCTACTAGTAGAGCGACGCGTAGCTTTGTCGTCGGCCTACGAGGTATTAGTAAACGCCTATAGGTAAAGCTTACCGCTACCGTCGCCTTAGAATAGTATACCTACGGATGCAGTATAAATAAGATAGCGAAGTACCGTTAGAATAGCTTCAAGGTAACTCGGGGTAGGGTTGCGAAGGAAACGATATAGTAGGCTAACCTCGTAGTAGTAGTCTAGACGGCTGATTATAGCCGGCTATACTACTATACTAACGAGCGTTTAATAGAGTTCCTTAAGCGGCTTAGAAGCCTCGTAGTCGCCGATAGTAGGTAGTATTGAGTCCGTAGAGCTCTTGCCGAGCGGTATTGTTTGTAGAAGCAAGGGGCCGAGCTTAGAGGCGTATTTAAGAGTAACGCCTACAATATAGCCGTCCTGCACTACTATAATCTATCGTAGTACGCGGTTCCGAACGATACGTATACTAAGGTAGTAGTAGAGTAGCCTAAGCGAGCGTATATCAAAACGATCGCCTATTAGTAGCGCGGCTTTATTGATTAAATCAAGGAGCCCTACAAAGATTAGTAGGTCGTCGACGTAGACAACTACAATCGTAGTACTATTGCTAAAGACGCACGCGTCGGCGAGGAAGGGGTTATAGCCGTAAGAGCGTAGAAACTTCGCAAATTCTCTATACTATAAGAACGGCGCCTACTTGAGTCTATAGAGTGCCTTCAGCAATAGATACACTATACTAACGTTCTTAGGCCTATCGCTAAAGCCGTATAGAACCTCGACGTAGATAAGATAGCTATCTATTATCGCCTAGAGAAAGGCAGCGATAATATTATATTAATAACACTTAAGGTCTTGCTTAGCAGCTATAGCAAAGAGCGCGCGTAGCGTAACTAGCTTAACAACCGTAGTATACGTATCCGTATAATCAATACCTTACTACTAGTTGAAACTACGTAGTACCTAGCGAGCCTTAAACCGGCTGATATTGCCGCTAGTATCAATCTTCAATATGAATACCTACCGGCTACGAAAGACCTTATAGTCACCGCGTATAGTTATCCGCTAGGTAGTATTGCCCTAGTATATATTGTATTCTACCTCGTATATAGCCAACTATTGCTTACGCTATAGTAAAGCTATAGCCTCCGTAAATGATTTAGGAATACGAACGTCGGTCGGCGTAACGTACTTAGTAATTAAGGCTACGTATAACACGCTAGGGCAGAAGAGCCCTAGCGATGCCCCGGCGGTCCCCCGGCGAGTCGGGCGGGGCGTACCGCTCGGGCCGGAAAGCCCTAGCGGACCCCCGGCGATCCGGTATAAAGGGGTATCCTACCGATCGAGGACGTTCTAAATTAAGAGGGTTCCCGAGGGAACCGGTTATCGGCTACTACCTATAGAGGAGGCGGTACCGGTAGCAAGGAGTAGGTAATAGGATAGCTTACGTATATAGCGAGGGCTCTCCTCTTAGGAGGAGGAGTAGAGTTATTGTACCTTAGATAGTAAGCCGTATATTGTTTATACCTTTTATACCTCGGACCTCTATTACGTATACCCTTACGTATATAGAACTATTATATAATAACTCTCGTACCTTAACTATAAGGGAAAGGTCCGAACAATAGTAGGAGGACGTTCTACTAGATAGAATCCTAGCGACTCGCCGGGGAACCCCTCTATACTAGAATAGGCCTCTACTAAATAGTCTTCCTCTATAGACGTCGAAGCGGAACGCGTATAACGAGAACTACTCGACTAGGAGGAATCTACGGAAGCTATCGCTAGTATCTAGCTAGAAGACTAGGACGATTCCGAGCCGGAAATCACCGTCGAACGCAAGGAGCTAAGCGACCTTTAGAAGGATATTACCCGCCTAAGGGCGGAAAAGGAGCGTCTACTACTAATCTAAGAGGTAGCCGACCTCTAGAATAGCCGCGGCTATAAGCGATATACTATAGAAACCGATATCGCCCCTCTACCTAAACGCTCGGTAAAGGCCCCTAGCGAATACGAGGGGAAGTCCTTAAAGGAATACGGCGACTTCGTAATATCTTACAAAGTTATATTTCTTTAGAATCCGCGGTCCTTCTAACGGGAAACCGAGAGATATACCTAGGCAATATAGTACCTCGCTAAGGGATATACCCCGAGGGACCGCTAGTACGTATACTAGTAGCGAATAACTAAGGCCGAACGTAAGGGTACGACTTAGGATTACTTTAAGTAGTTCCTACTTAACCTCCTAGACGACCTAAACGCTCGATTGCTCTAGGCGTACCTAGACTATACGTCCGCTAGACAACGTACTAACTAGTCCCTAAGGGAGTTCCTAACGTATCTAGAGACTCTCGAGGTATAGCTCGAACGGTATACTTCTAAGTAGTAGCTATACTAGTTCTTCGCCCGGTTATACCCGGAGACCCGCTATAGGATCGTCGATTATAATTCTATCCCTAAGATACGGGACGAGTTAGTTAACCTAGCGACCTAGATCGAGAAGAACTACCTAAGAGCCTTAGGCGGCGAAGGGCGGGCTAGTAATAATAAGCCAAAATCCAAAGATCGAGATCGCCGGGGAGACGCTAGGGAGCCGCGTACCAATCCGGCTAAAACTCCGAAATTAGGCGCGGCCGCAAAAGCCGCTCTAGACAAAGGGGACTACTCGGGACTAAAGTACTACGAGTACGGCAAGATAGGATATATCCGTCTAGACTACCTATTAAAGCGCGGTAATCCTAACCGAACCCCTGTCTAGCTAAAAAACTAATTAGGCTCGTCGCAAACACTTAGGATACGACGGGTCCCCGACCTATTAAATCTAGGGACATTGTCGAAACTATAGGAACTATTATTACTAGCGAAGGTATAAAGCCTATACGAGTTGCCCTCGATACGTACGCCTAGGTAACTACGATTAGCTAGAAGGTAGCGGTAGAATTAGGCCTAGCCCGAGTCGAGGCCTAGCTCCCGTTACTTAGATAGCTATCGACCTACAAGACTTACTACTATAGCGCCTACGAGTTCCCTCTAAAACTTAGCGACTCTAGCGGGGATACCCGGACAACGAAGATCCTCGCCTACGGTATCGACTAGAATAGACCTTCTATCCTCCTTAGACGGTATTCTCTAAAGACCCTAGGTATCGATATATAGAACGGTCCCGGTACCTAGCGATAGGGACTTACTATCTCTAGCTTCGAAAGGGTTTCCTTAAAGAGATTGTAGCGTAAATTAAGGGAAGACTCCTCCCCTATCTATATAGTAGGGTAGCTACGCCTAGCGAACCCCCGGGGAGGCCTAGGCCCGACCTTCTAGATCTACGCGATCAACTAGGGCGAGGCAAAGTAGGTCTCCCTACCTTCTACGTTAGAAGGATACCGCTATATATTCGATAACAACTCCGCGGCGATCCTTCCCGCCTACAAGGCAACCGATTACGCTATCGAATTAATAGATAGTAAGGAACCGCCCTTCGGATCCCTATACTACCTCTCCTAGCGCGAGCTTAAAGTCCTTTAGGAATACCTCCGTAAGGAGTTAGAATAGGGACGAATCGCGTATAGTACTAGCCCCGCCGGGGCTCCGCTATTATTTGTACTAAAGAAAGACGGTACTTTGCGACTATATGTCGACTACCGCGCCTTAAATTCGATTACAATTAAGGACCGGTACCTGCTCCCCCTTATCGATTAGAGCCTTACGCGTCTTACTAGCGCGAAGTACTTTACCTCTCTAGATCTTAAGGACGTATACTACCGAATTCGTATTCGCGAAGGCGACGAATAGAAGACCGCTTTCCGAACGCGCTACAGATACTTCGAATATAAGGTAATACCCTTCGGGCTAACTAACGCCCCGGCTATATTCTAGGCGTACGTTAACCGGGCCCTCGCCGGGCTTCTCGACGATATCCTAGTAGTATACCTAGACGACATCCTTATTTATACCTACTACGACGATATCGAGAAGTACTAGGAGGCGGTCTGCCGGGTACTCGCTAGGCTAGAACAGGCGGAGTTGTTTATTAACCTAAAGAAGTATACCTTTGTATAAAGCGAGGTAGCGTTCCTTAGATTCTAAGTAAACCGTAAGGGCGTATATACCGACCTAGAGAAGGTCGCTACGATTACTAAATAGCCCTCTCCGAGCAACCTAAAGGAACTATAATCCTTCCTTAGGTTCGCTAATTTCTACCGCCGCTTTATAGCCGGGTATACGAAGGTAATAGCCCTAATAACCGACCTTCTAAAGAAAGGCAAATTCTAATAGACGGAGGCCGGAGAGGCGGCGTTTCAGGCGTTGAAACAGATATTTACTTCCGCCCCTATACTCCGCTACTACGACCCGGCGAAGCCCCTACGACTAGAGACCGACGTATCCGATTACGGCCTATACGGGATCCTAACGCAGCTCTACGACGACCAATAGCACCCTATCGCCTTTACGTTAAGGAAGATGTCGTCGGCGGAGCGAAACTACGAAACCTACGACTAAGAGCTCCTAGTAGTCGTCTATAGCTTCAAAGTCTAGAGGCACTTCTTCGCGGACGTATATATTGATAGAACTATAGAACTTAGGCATACTAGGTGTCTTAGGCATATTAGGTGACCTATATTAGGTAACCTATATTAGCTGACTTATACACGTAAGACATGTTAGGCATATTAGATACCCTAGGCATACTAGGCATATTAGGCATATTATATAACCTAGGTATATTAGGTATCTAACCTAGAGTATATTAGTATATATAACTTAGGTAACTTCCAAACTACGTAATACATAACTTATAAGATCTGTTTAATACAAATAGATATATATATAAGTTAGTATACATATATATATCTACTAGACAGACACTCAATCAAAAAACTATACAACTTATTTATTTACTTTAATAGGTTATAAGCCCGGAATTCCGTAGGTTTCTATATTACATATATTATTAGAAGAAACAACCTTCCTAATTCGGTCTACGCGTATATTCTATACTAGTATTAGATAAACGTATAGCCTTAGGCTACAAGAACTGTACTAGAAGCTTCTAAGATATAACTTATAATTACGGATAAGAACCGAACTAATCAAACAATACGACGTATTATTCGATAGTTACGAGCGAACCAATCGTACTATACGAACGTATTATACGACAGTTACGTATAATAGTTACGTGCACCCTACTATAGAACTTCGAGCTACCCGAACTTCTAACCTATACTACTATACTAATATACTATATTACAAAATATCTACTAACCTATCGATAATACGTCTATACTAATATACAGTGTATAGCAAACATATAGAAACAGACCGATATATAGCAAACACGGAAACCGACCGATTTACGATACCGAACAGAAAAAACAAGAAAACTAAAGTTACGTAGTAATACGAATTACGGATACGGACATAAGCGAGACAATAGCGAAGACGATAGCAATCTACATCTATAAAGACAAATCGATACTAACACTCGAATAGTATATACTCCTATTACGACTACGTCTATTACGCTTATTACGCTTATTACGCCTATTACGCTTATTACGATTATTAACTACTTCCTTGCATACTTTACTATCGATAGCGCTATTACTATTATTATGTCTAATAATACACGATCGCTACTACTTACTCGTCTTAATAGCCTACTATAGTAGATACTCTAGCGCTCGCGTATTGTTAACAAAATTATTCTTAGTAGTTATAGTACTACTGTCTCGACCGGCAAATTTATACCTATTAAGCGATTAGAAGTTATTATTATACTAGCTACCGACAACACTCTAGTAGTAACGATACCCGCTAAGAGTAACGAAGCCTACGAACAGCGGCTCGAGAGCTAGAGCGAGAAACAACTCGGCGCCTACGCGCTAGTAAAGGAATACTATAGTCTAATTACTCGATTACTTCTCGAAATAGCCGAAGCAATTTACGAACATATTCTTACCGCTATTGATATACGATTACGCCCCGAATTCGAGATCGCTAGCTTAGGCCGCTACTAAGAACTGTACTATAGCTTTACGATACTCTTACTCTCCGGCTGTACTAATATCTCCGACTATACGGACACGACCCCCCCCCGAATTCGAACGACTACAGCGCACCCGCTACGTAACCGATCAATACGATTTTTGCATCTATAGAAAGCTCTCGCAAAGCGCTTTCTTTTAACGCGACAATCACCCCAATCTACCTAGTATCGTATACGCTATCGCGTATGAAAGACAGTTACTGTCTATAGCCCCTTTGTTGCTACAGAATTTGAAGTGTCTAGCGGCTCTAGCCCGGCCCGGCCTACTACCCTACATTCCTATACCTACCTACCTAGCCTGCCCGTAGGCAGCCCGACCTTACCTCCCCGGACCTAGCTCCGGATAGGAAGAAAGATAGAAAGACAGTACTTTGTACTCAATACAACTACAACCAACTTAGTATAAATCTATACTAGGGTGACCTTCCGACGTCGCCGCATGCCCGCGTGTTTTTATATGAACGATAGTAGCTTCCTCTCTATATTACATTATATAAGGAGCCGTTGCTACATCTAGTAATAATAAAACATACCTTCTTTCTACTTAGTAGTAAGAAGAGCGTACTAGTGTCCTTAGTAGGCTAGGACCCGAACGGGATTGGATATAGATTTATACGCCTAGCTCCCTCGGCGAAAGCTAGTAAGTACTATTTTTACCCCTAACGGATAAGACCTGCCCAAAATAGACAAGAACTGTACCGGGAAAGAGAAGGAATACGATATACTTCAAGGAGAGTAAGGGGAACCCTCCTATACTTAAGGAGAACCCTCGCCCGCGCGCTACGAGCCGTCGCCCTCTCAATTTGAGATAGATAT
>JH792623.1:27063-37781 GCA_000291705.1 Sphaerulina populicola P02.02b | reverse complement strand
TAGTAAGTAGTAGAGTATATCTGTAAAAGGATAAGATATATAGGCTGAAGTATCTAGTAGAAGAATACTACTCGAATCGCTTAGGAGAAGAACCTATAGGGTGCCCCCCCCCTTGTGTCTATATAGGATAGCCGATCGGAGGGCGTCTTAGGCCCCTCCGATCCAATTTGGAATATCTCGGTCCCTTATCCGGGTCCGAGGACTCGGTCTAGCCTTACTTAGGCGGTATATAACTCTTATAAACCTTCTTGAGTCGTATTAGGCTTATCTAGGCTTTCTTGAGTTAGTATAGTCCTTATCGGGCTATTATAGGCTATATCGGCCTATCTGTCGGTTTTCTATATATATGTTCGGTATAAGTCCTAATATTGCCCCCCCTTTTTAGGGCTCGTCCTCGAGTTCCTTTAACCCCTAAAGGGTTTCTTTATTCAGAGTTTTATACCTAAAAGCAGCCTTACTAAGTAAATGAACTATAGAATATAATAGATCGTTTTCGGCTATCTAAGAACTTTCCGTTGTTTACTAGAGTAAGGTTCCCTACGCTACCTAGATAAGCGCGTTTTCTCTCTATTTCTACTATTACTTTTACTCTAACATTCTATACTACAATTCTTTATAAGTAATCTACTTTTACTACTAGTATAACTAGTAGTTCTACCTAGGGTAACCGGGGCTAATCGGGCTATTATAGGGTATAATCGACTAATATAGCTTGTAGTAGCTTGTTTTAACCCTACCGTCGCCTTTTCTTACTAATCTATATTATAGCTACTAATTATATTACGATATGCAACCTATATATCAATTGTGTCTCGAACCTTATAGTATCGACTAATAAAGCGGCCGTTAGTACCCTTACTACTCTCTACTAGTTCCCGCCCGGCCTAGACACTACGGGTAAGACAGAGTTAGAGAGGCTTATACGTACTCTAGACAAGAAGGGTCTAGTAGAGTACTATCGCTATACGTTCCGTATAGGCTACTACTATTAGGTACTATCGGCCTATATTAGCCTATTTTGGCCCGAGTCTATCTAACTTGCTCTTAGATCCCGAAGAAGTTCGACGCCCTAGTAAAGTTCATTAACGACAAGCGCCTAGCTATATCCGACGACTATTTAACCGTAGCTAAGAAGCTAATTGAAGCCAAATCTGCCGTAGCCGCCGCTAGGAACTTGTATAAGTTAGTTAAGAAGTAAGTTCCCTCTAATCGGCCCTAATCGGCCCTAGTCGGCCTATTCTAGCTATATACTAATCGTTCTAGGTCGTTTCCCTCGTTCTAGGGGGTTAATAACCTATATATATGTTGATAGAACCACAGAACTCAGGCATGTTAGGTGACCTATATCAGCTGACCTATATACGTAATACATATTAGGTATATCAGATACCCTAGGCATACTAGGCACATTAGGTATATTATGTGACCTAGGCATATTAGGTGTCTAACCTAGAGTATATTAGTATATATAACTCAAGTAACTTCCAAACTACGTAATATATAACTTATAAGATCTGTTTGATACAAACAGACATATATATAAGTTAGTATATATATATATATATCTACTAGACAGACACTTAATCAAAAAACTATACAACTTATTCATTCACTTTAATAGGTTATAAGCCCGGGTATTCCGCAGGTTTCTATATTATATATATTACTAGAAGAAACAACCTTCCTAATTCGGTCTACGCGTATATTCTATACTAGTATTAGAAGAACGTATAGCCTTAGGCTACAAGAACTACACTAGAAGCTTCTAAGGCATAACTCACAATTACGGACAAGAACCGAACCAATCAGACAATACTGTTGAAGTGAATGAATAAGTTGCATGGTTTTTTGATTGAGTGTCTGTCTAGTGGATATATATATGTGTATACTGACTTATATGTATGTCTGTTTGTATCAAACAGATCTTATAAGTCATGTATTACGTAGTTTGGAAGTTACTTGAGTTATGTATACTAATATACTCTAGGTCAGATACCTGATATGCCTAGGTTATATAATATACCTAATATGCCTAGCATGCCTAGGGTATCCGATATGCCTAACATATCTTACGTGTATAGGTCAGCTAATATAAGTCACCTAATATGCCTGAGTTCTACGGTTCCATCAACATCCCCCTACCTTAGTACTAAGGCATTAATCCATTCCGGCCAATAAGAGCGCTCGAAAAGGGTATCAGTTGTTATAGGTATTGTTTTTATTACTGCAATCAACCGTTCACTGTTGTTGCCGGCCCTCGTGTACCCTAAGGGCTTTTCTGAACTCTACGAATACTAGCCGTAGTAGTAGCTTCGTGAGTCTATCTGCGACTATATAGTTCGTTGGTATCTATTGGATATCTACCTCTTTACTTTCTATCTTCTCGTACTACTAGCGCTCTTGAATAGCGATATGTTTTGTCCGCGAGTGATGTGCTTGTAGGTTCTTCGCGAGTGCGATTGCCCCCGCGTTATTACCGAAGATCACTATCGCTTGCGCCTGCTCTTCACCCAACTGTTCTAGTAACCGTCGCAACTATATCGCCTCTTTATATGCCTGAGTCTGACCTATTAGCTCGGCTTCGCAGGTAGACAGTACTACTGTAGGCTGTCGTTTCGAGCTCTACGTAATAGCGCCGCTGCCTAGGTTGAACGTGTAACCGGCGGTCGATCGCCTCGTATCGGTGTCGCCGGCCTAGTCGGAATCGGTATAGCCGTAAAGGTTAGTAAGTTCGCCGGTGAATATAAGCTCGTAAAGAATAGTACCGCGGAGGTATCGGAAGATGTCCGTTACTATAGCGTAGTGTTCGGTCGTCGGGTTACTAGCGAATCGACTTACTACTAACACTGCGTAGGCAATGTCTAGGCGCGTGCCTAGTATTGCATATATAAGTAAGCCTACCGCGCTCTAGTATTTGATACGGAACGCGTTAGCGGCTTGATAACTATCCGGCGCAGGTATTAGTTTCCGACTTGGATCGAGTAGAATAGCTTTGACCTTTACGTTGTTCTATATATCGTGTTTTTTCAAGAATTGTTCGATATAGTCACTCTAGCTTAGGTAAATAGTGCGTATAGCACGGTTACGTTTGATCGTTATACCTAAGTAGTAATAGTATAGCCCTAGGTCGCTTATCTCGAATCGATTACTAAGGTGTTTCTTTACGCTATTGATTTCCGTAATGTATAGGCCTACGATAAGTAAATCATCTACGTAGACTGCGATGAATGTCTTACCCTTTACGAACACACTTATATCGGCGTCTAGAGTAGTGAATCCGGCCGCTTCCAAGTACGTAGTTAATGTGGCGTACTAAATGCGAGGTAACTGTCGGAGTCCGTAAAGCGCTTTGAGTAGTAAACAGACGTTGTTGGTTCCGTCGGTGAATCCGTCCGGTTGTTCTATATAGATAGGCTCTTTACCGTCGAGGGTGCCGTAAAGAAATACTATCTTTATATCTATCTGCTCGATTTCGTAATCTCTAGCTACAGCGATAGCGAATAGTGCTTTATAGCTTATAGGCTTTACTACTAACGCGTAGGTTTCGAGGTAGTCACTGTCTTATATGAAACCTTTTACTACCTAGCGATACTTATACTTTACTGTTTTACTAATTCGTTTGATCTTGAAGACCTATCTACCCTTAAGGATCTTGCTAGTTGCTTCCGATCGTTTGATTACTCGCTATACAGCGTTGCGCTGCAGTAATCGGTGTTCGTCGTCTAGCGCTAGCTTCTAGTTACTCTATCTACCGCTATAGAGCTTGGCGTCGTCGTATGAAGACGGCTCGTACGGTTCTGTAGCCAGTGAATAGCTTATAAGTATAAGGAGTAACAGGTTGAACTAAGCGCTAGAAGCGTTACTTTAGTAATACCAATAGAGGTGTCTCGGTTTGCGCTGTCGTT
Organism: Sphaerulina populicola P02.02b; assembly: GCA_000291705.1. Classification (NCBI taxonomy): domain Eukaryota; kingdom Fungi; phylum Ascomycota; class Dothideomycetes; order Mycosphaerellales; family Mycosphaerellaceae; genus Sphaerulina; species Sphaerulina populicola. The sequence goes on along the minus strand of JH792623.1, from coordinate 33,876 downwards.
TGCCTTCTTGAATAAGTTCGGCTGATAGCGCGTTAATACCGATTGTTTTGGGCCGTATGTTTGATACGTAACCCGGAGGTGTAGATAGTAGTAATTGCTCGTAGCCTAACTATAGTGACTCGTAGTCTCGTAACTCGTAGTTCGTAGACTCGTAGTTCGTAGACTCGTAGCCTATCTACAGTAACTCGTAGCTGTAGTAACTGTCGCTCGTTATAGGGCGAGTTCTTTTTAATAATAATAGTAGGTAACCTACTACTAGTCGCTTTGTAGATAGACCCGCTTTTTCTAGTAACCCCCCGGATCTGGTCGGGGTACTAGCGGAAGTAATTGGTTGTTGAGCTGTTTCTTTGTCCCCCCCTAGCTCTACTACCGTATTATCTGCGTCGTTACTATCGCTCGCAGTAACGCTAGTGTAGTTAGGGTATAGTTCATCGAAGTCTACGTCGAAGCGCTATTATAGACGCCTAGGGTTCTCGGAAGTGACGAGGTAGTACCCGTTACCTTTGAACCCTAGTAGCTGTTCGATTCTAGCCTTAGTACCAATTAACTTGTTTATGTCGGCAGTCAATCGGTAGACGTAAGCTTTGTAGCCGATAATTCGTATATTGGAAAGGTAAGGTTTGTTGCCTGTCTAGGCTTCGTATAGGGTAACTATCAATCTTCGACATAGTGACCTGTTTCGTAGGTACGTAATTCTATACTCGATTATAGGCGACTAGTAACGTAGGTCGAGGGGTGAATTGATTATAGTAGATTGTGTTTTCTGTTCTATCACTTTGTTGTATACTTCGGCGACACCGTTCTACTAGTGTTGTTCGGTACTAGATAGGTATAGTGTAATCCCCCTATTTCGTAGCTATCTAACGTAACTGTCGCTTATGTTCTTACCCCCCCTATCTTAGATAAGAAGGGTCGTAAAGCATTCGGGGGTACTGTTTGCAGTAATGAACTCTTGAATAGTAACTAGCGCGTCGGAGCGTCGTTGAATTGGTTTAGTAACTCCCTATTAGCTCTAGTTATCAATAATACTAACAAAGTATTTGCACCTATCGAATGATTCAATTGGTGCGTATACTACGTTAGTGTAGATAACGTCTATCTTGTAACGCCCTCGTAGAAGGTAATAGGTATATGGTTTTGTTGACTATCGGCCGAGGACACAACTTTCATATATATAGTAACTGTCGTCGCGTATTGTTTCTATTCCGGTAGCTATAGTTCGGAGCTTGATTAGGCCGCGCTCGCTAAGGTATGCTATTCGCTTATACTATAGCCGAAGTGACTTGTCTACGGAGTAGGCAGCTCCGTAGAAACCGGTAACTAATAGTTGAGATAGTCATTCTTAATGTATGTCTAGTATTAGCAGTCTACTAGTAATAGTCGTAGTGAACTCGTTACCTCCGTATGCTTGTGTAAAGCTAAGGCTATCGCTAGTTTTCGTAATGCTCTTGATATATAGCTACATAGCGTTAAGTAATAGAAGGTTGACGCCTGCGCTTGGTAAATACTACGTGTTAGGTATCTGGATCTACCGGCTATTTCGGCATCGAATCCGTAGCGTACCTTGACCAATTAGTATAAGTTTCGTACCGCTAATACTATTCGACTCGGCTACGGAATCGATAGTATCGTAGGTTCCGCCGATAAATAGGTCCTTGCGACCGACGAGTGACCTAGTAGCTCTACTATCGAGAACGAAACAGTCGTAGAGGTTGATGCCTCGGTGAATAGCTATATATTCACGAGTAGCGTCGTAGGAGGTGAAGTATATTGCTTTACCTGTTAGTAACACGTTGTGACGTTCTTCGCTCTTCGCTACTATTGCTGCCTTGTCTCCGAAGACAGCGTCGTCGGTAGTTTTTCGCTTTTTGTCCGGTGTACCGCTATTGTTACGATCGATCCAGCCCTAAGGTGCCTTGCTAGTATCTACTATCTAGTATATGCCCTTGTGTCGTTTGCTATAGTGTTTGCAGACAGGGTAATCGAAGGTTCGTCGCTATTAGTTGTAGAGCGCTATATTACTATCGCTCTGAATCCGGCTAGCGTATTCTTCTACCTTCCGTCGTACGATAGCGAGACTAACTACTGCCTGTAGCACGCTATTAGTAACTGTCGGAACTAGTAAGTATTGTAGGTTGAAGGCTATAATGAATTCTTTGAACGCGTTACTCAATCCGCTAAGGTAAGCTTGCACTAGGTACGATTCGGGTAGTACTAGTCGTTCGTGAATTGCGACTATTCCGTCGTAAAGTTCGGTGAACTTTGCGCTATAGTCGGAGATATTAGTATAGCCGGAGAGTAAGAGTGTTATAAAGCTGTAACATAGTTCTTAGTAGCGGCCTAAGCCGGCGATCTCGAATTCGGGTCGTAATCGTATATCGATAGCGGTAAGAATAGGTTCGTGAATTGCTTCGGCTGTTTCGAGAAGTAATCGAGCGATTAGGCTATAGTATTCCTTTACTAGCGCGTAAGCGCCGAGTTGTTTCTCGCTCTAGCTCTCGAGCCGTTGTTCGTAGGCTTCATCGCTCTTAGCGGGTATCGTTACTACTAGAGTGTTGTCGGTAGCTAGTATAACGGTGACTTCTAGGCGCTTAATAGGGGTGAATTTGCCTATCGAGACAGTAGTACTATAACTACTAAGAATGATTTTGTTAACAATGCGCGAGCGCTAGAGTATCTACTATAGTAGTCTATCAAGACGAGTAAGTAGTAGCGATCGTATATTGTTAGATATAGTAATAGAGCTGTCGATAGTAAAGTGTGCAAGGAAGTAATTGATGATCGTAATAAGCGTAATAGGCGTAATAAGCGTAATAAGCGTAATGGACGTAGTCGTAATAGGAGTATATACTATTCGAGTGTTAGTATCGATTTGTCTTTATAGATGTAGATTACTGTCGTCGTCGCTATTGTCTCGCTTATGTCCGTATCCGTAATTCGTATTACTACGTAACTTCAGTTTTCTTGATTTTTCTGTTCGGTATCGTAAATCGGTCGGTTTCCGTGTTTGCTATATATCGGTCTGTTTCTGTATGTTTGCTGCGCGCTGTGTATTAGTATAGACGTGTTATCGATAGGTTAGTAGATATTTTGCGATATAGTATATTAGTGTAGTAGTATAGGTTAGAAATTCGTATAGCTCGAAGTTCTATAGTAGGGTACACGTAACTATCGTACGTAACTGTCGCATAATACGTTCGCGTTGTTCGATTGGTTTGCTCGTAACTGTCGAATAATACGTCGTGTTGTTTGATTGGTTCGGTTTTTCTTCCGTGATTGTAAGTTATATTATAGAAGCTTCTAGTGTAATTTGATTGGTTCGGTTCTTGACTATAATTATAAGTCATATCGTAGAAGTTTCTAATGTAGTTCTTGTAGCCTAAGGCTATACGTTTATCTGATACTAGTATAAAATATACGCGTAGACCGAATTAGGAAGGTTGTTTCTTCTAGTAATATATAGAAACCTACGGAAAATCCGGGCTTATAACCTATTAAAGTAAATAAATAAGTTGTATAGTTTTTTGATTGAGTGTCTGTCTAGTAGATATATATATGTGTGTACTGACTTATATGTATGTCTGTTTGTATCAAACAGATCTTATAAGTCATGTGTTACGTAGTTTGGAAGTTACTTGAGTCATATGTACTAATATGCTCTAGGTCAGATACCTGATATGCCTAGGTTACATAATATGCCTGATATGCCTAGTATGCCTAGGGTATCCGATATGCCTAACATGTCTTACGTATATAGGTCAGCTGACATAAGTCACCTGACATGCCTGAGTTCTGCGGTTCTATCAACAAATACGACGTATTATTCGACAGTTACGAACGAACCAATCGTACTATACGAACGTGTTATACGATAGTTACGTATAATAGTTACGTACACCCTACTATAGAACTTCGAGCTATACGAACTTCCAACCTACACTACTATACCAATATACTATATTACAAAATATCTACCAAATCATCACAAATACGTCTATACTATCGATAATACGTCTATACCGATACATAGCGCACAACCGTATACAGCAAATACGTAGAAACAGACCGATATATAGTAAACAACGGAAACCGACCGATTTACGATACCTAACCAAGAAAAATAGAGTTACGTAGTAATACGAATTACGGATACCTAACATAAGCGAGAGACAATAGCGACGACGATAACAATCTATATCTACGTAAAGAGACAATCGATACTAACACTCGAATAGTATATACTTCTATTACGACTACGCTTATTACGCTTATTACGATTATCAACTACCTCCTTGCATACTTTACTATCGATAGCTCTATTACTATCACTATGTCTAATAACACACGATCGCTACTACTTACTCGCCTTGATAGCCTACTACAGTAGACACTCTAGCGCTCGCGTATTGTTAACAAAATCATCCTTAGTAGTTATAGTACTACTGTCTCGACCGGCAAATTCATACCTATTAAGCGAACAGAAGTTATCGTTATACTAGCTACCGACAACACTCTAGTAGTAACGATACCCGCTAAGAGTAACGAAGCCTACGAACAGCGGCTCGAGAGCTAGAGCGAGAAACAACTCGGCGCTTACGCGCTAGTAAAGGAATACTGTAGCCTAATCGTTCGATTACTTCTCGAAACAGCCGAAGTAATTCACGAACCTATTCTTACTACTATCGATATACGTTTACGACCCGAATTCGAGATTGCCGGCTTAGGTCGCTACTAAGAACTATATTACAGCTTTACGACACTCTCACTCGCTAGCTATACTAACATTTCCGACTATAGCGCCAAGTTTACCGAACTTTACGATAGAATGGTCGCTATTTACGATCGACTAGTACTACTAGAGTTATACCTAGTATAGGCTTACCTTAGCGGACTAAGTAACGCGTTCAAAGAATTCATTACTACCTTCAACCTATAGTACTTACTAGTTCCGATAGTTATTAATAGTATACCTTAGGTAGTAGTCAGCCTAGCAGTCGTACGACGAAAAGTAGAAGAATACGCTAGTCGTATCTAGAGCGATAGTAATATAGCGCTTTACAACCAATAGTAGCGACGAACCTTCGACTACCCTGTCTGCAAATACTATAGCAAGCGACACAAGGGTACATACTAGACCGTAGACGCCAGCAAGGCACCTTAGGGGTAGATCGATCGAAACAGTAATACCGCCGCCGCCGCTACCACTTCGGACAAAAAGCGAAAAACTACCGACGACGCCGTATTTGGCGACAAGGCAGCTATCGCAAAGAACGAAGGAAGTCACAACGTATTGCTAATAGGTAAAGTAATATACTTTACCTCCTACGACGCTACTCGCGAATATATAGCTATTCACCGAGGTATTAACCTTTACGATTGCTTTATCCTCGATAGTAGAGCGACCGGATTACTTATCGGTCGCAAAGACCTATTTATCGGCGGAACCTACGACACTATCGACTCTACGGCGGTGTCTAATAGCATTAGCGGCGCCAAACTCATACCAATTGGTTAGGGTACGTTACGGATTCGATACAGAAATAGTAGGTAGATCCAGATACCTAATACGTAGTATTTACTAAGCGTAGGCGTTAACCTCCTATTACTTAACGCTATGTAGCTATACATCTAGAGCATCTCGAAAACGAGTAACGGCCTTACCTTTACGTAGGGAGGTAACGAGTTCACTGCAACAATTACTAGTAGATTGCTAATACTAGATATATACTAAGAATAACTATCTTAACTACTAGTTACCGGATTCTACGGAGCCGCCTACTCCGTAGACAAGTCACTCCGATTATAGTATAAGCGAATAGCGTACCTTAGCGAACGCGGCCTAATCAAACTCCGAACTATAGCTACCGGAATAGAAGCAATACGCGACGACAGTCACTATATCTATAAAAGCTACGTACTCGGCCGATAGTTATCAAAACTATACACTTATTATCTTCTACGCGGACGTTACAAAATGGACGTTATCTATACCGACGTAGTATACGCGCCAATCGAGTTATTCGACGGGTACAAATACTTTGTTAGTATTATTAATAACTAGAGCTAGTAGGGAGTCACTAAACCAATTCAACGACGCTCCGACGCGCTAGTTACTATAGAAGAATTCATTACTACAAATAGTACCCCCGAATGCTTTACGACCCTTCTTATCCAAGATAGGGGAGGTAAGAACATAAGCTACAGTTACCTTAGATAGCTCCGAAATAGGGGGATTACGTTATACCTATCTAGTACCGAACAATACTAATAGAACGGTGCCGCCGAAGCCTACAACAAAGTGATCGAACAGAAAACGCAGTCTACTATACTATATTTACCAAACCTTGACCTACGTTACTAGTCCTTAGTAATCGAACACGGAATTACGTATTTACGGAACCGATTACTATGTCGCAGGTTGATAGTTACTCTATACGAGGCATAGACAGGTAACAAACCGTACCTCGCTAATATACGAATCATCGGCTGCAAAGTATACGTCTATCGATTAACTACCGATATAAACAAGTTAATTAGTACTAAGGCTAGAATCGAATAGTTACTAGGGTTTAAAGGTAACGGGCACTATCTCGTCACTTCCGAGAACCCTAGGCGTCTATAATAGCGCTTCGACGTAGACTTCGATAAACTATACCCTAACTGTACTAGCGTTACTGCGAGCGATAGTAACGACGTAGATAATACGGTAGTAGAGCTAGGGGGAGACAAAGAAACAGTAGAAACAGCTTAACAACTAATCATTTCCGCTAACACCCCGGCCAAATCCGGGGGGTTACTAGAAAAAGCGGGTCT
>JH792623.1:12955-26890 GCA_000291705.1 Sphaerulina populicola P02.02b | reverse complement strand
TTACCTACTATTATCAAAAAGAACTCGCCCTATAACGAGCGACAGTTACTATAGCTACGAGTTACTATAGATAGGCTACGAGTCTACGAACTACGAGTCTACGAACTACGAGTTACGAGACTACGAGTTACTACAGCTAGGCTACGAGCAATTACTATTGAAGTGAATAAATAAGTTGTATGGTTTTTTGATTGAGTGTCTGTCTAGTAGATATATATATGTATGTACTAACTCATATGTATATCTGTTTGTATCAAACAGATCTTATAAGTCATATATTACGTAGTTTGGAAGTTACTTGAGTTATATGTACTAATATACTCTAGGTTAGACACCTGATATACCTAGGTTATATAATATGCCTAATATGCCTAGTATGCCTAGGGTATCTAATATACCTAACATGTGTTACGTATATAGGTTAGCTAATATAGGTCACCTGATATGCCTAAGTTCTATAGTTCTATCAACATCCCCCTACCTTAGTACTAAAGTATCAATCCAATCCGGCTAATAAGAGCCCTCGAAAAGGGTATTAGTTGTTATAGGTATTGTTTTTATTACTGCAATCGACTCTTTACTACGATCGTGAAGGTCGTACGGTCGCGCAGTTATATAATCGACTCGTTACTGCCGTCGTGCGGTCGTTACTATTGCCCGCCCTCGTATACCCTAAGAGCCTTTCTGAACTCTACGAACGCTAGTCGTAGCAGTAGTTTCGTAAGGCTATCTGCGACTATACGGTTCGTCGGTGTCTATTGAATATCTACCTCTTTACTTTCTATCTTCTCGTACTACTAGCGCTCTTGAATAGCGATGTGTTTCGTCCGCGAGTGATACGCCTATAGGTTCTTTGCGAGAGCGATAGCCCTAGCGTTGTTACCGAAAATCACTGTCGCTTGTGCCTGCCCTTTACCTAACTGTTCTAATAGCCGTCTTAACTAAATCGCCTCTTTATATACCTGTGTCTAGCCTATCAGTTCGGCTTCGCAGGTAGAAAGTACTACCGTAGGCTATCGCTTCGAGCTCTACGTAATAGCGCCGCTGCCTAGGTTGAACGTATAACCTGCGGTTGATCGTCTCGTGTCGGTGTCGCCGGCCCAATCGGAGTCGGTATAGCCGTAAAGGTTAGTGAGTTCGCCGGTAAAGGTAAGCTCGTAATAGATAGTGCCGCGGAGGTAACGGAAGATGTCCGTTACTACTGCGTAGTACTCGTTTGTAGGGTTACTAGCGAATCGACTTACTACTAATACTACGTAGGCAATGTCTAGGCGCGTGCCTAGTATCGCATATATAAGTAAGCCTACCGCGCTCTAGTATTTGGTGCGAAACGCGTCGGCAGCTTGATAGCCGTTTGGCGTAGGGGTCAGTTTTCGACTTGGATCGAGTAGAATAGCTTTGACCTTTACGTTGTTCTATATATCGTACTTCTTTAAGAATTGCTCGATATAGTTACTCTGACTTAGGTAAATAGTACGCATAGCACGGTTACGTCTGATCGTTATACCTAAGTAGTAATAGTATAGCCCTAGGTCGCTTATCTCGAATCGATTACTAAGGTGTTTCTTTACGCTATTGATTTCCGTAATATATAGGCCTACGATAAGTAAATCGTCTACGTAGACTGCGATGAATGTCTTACCCTTTACGAACACACTTATATCGGCGTCTAGAGTAGTGAATCCGGCCGCTTCTAAGTACGTAGTTAATATAGCGTACTAAATGCGAGGTAACTATCGGAGTCCGTAAAGCGCTTTAAGTAGTAAGCATACGTTGTTGGTTCTATCGGTGAATCCGTCTGGTTGTTCTATATAGATAGGCTCTTTACTATCGAGCGTACTATAAAGAAATGCTGTCTTTACGTCTATCTGTTCGATTTCGTAGTCTCTAGCTATAGCGATAGCGAATAGTGCCTTGTAGCTTATAGGCTTTACGACTAACGCATAGGTTTCGAGGTATTTACTATCTTATATAAACCCCTTTACTACCTAGCGGTACTTATACTTTACTTTGTTACCAATCCGTTTGATTTTGAATACCTACCTACCTTTAAGGATCTTGCTATTAGCTTCTAATCGTTTGATTACTCGCTACACTACGTTACGCTATAGTGAATAGTGTTCGTCGTCTAGTACGGGCTTCTAGTTACTCTATCTGCTACTATAGAGCTTAGCGTCGTCGTATATAGACGGCTCGTATAGTTCTGAGGCTAGTGAATAGCTTATAAGTATAAGAAGCAGTAGGTTGAATTAGGCGGTATCGTTAGTAGCGTTACTTTCGTATTACTAATAGAGGTGTCTCGGTTTGCGCTATCGTTTGCCTTCTTGAATAAGTTCGGCTATCAGTGCGTTAATACCGATTGTTTTGGGTCGTATGTTTGATACGTGCCCCGGAGGTATAGATAGTAGTAATTGCTCGTAGCCTAGCTGCAGTGACTCGTAGTCTCGTAACTCGTAGTTCGTAGACTCGTAGTTCGTAGACTCGTAGCCTGTCTGTAGTAACTCGTAGCTATAGTAACTGTCGCTCGTTATAGGGCGAGTTCTTTTTAATAATAGTAGGTAACCTATTGTTGGTCGTTTTAAGGATAGACCCGCTTTTTCTAGTAACCCCCCGGATTTAGCCGGGGTGTTAGCGGAAATAATTGGTTGTTAAGCTGTTTCTACTGTTTCTTTATCTCCCCCTAGCTCTACTGCCGTATTATCTACGTCGTTACTATCGCTCGTAATAACGCTAGTACAGTTAGGGTATAGTTCATCGAAGTCTACGTCGAAGCGCTATTATAGACGCCTAGGGTTCTCGGAAGTAACGAGGTAGTGCCCGTTACCTTTGAACCCTAGTAACTGTTCGATTCTAGCCTTAGTACCTATTAACTTGTTTATATCGGCAGTTAATCGATAGACGTATACTTTGCAGCCGATGATTCGTATATTGGCGAGGTACGGTTTGTTGCCTGTCTATACCTCGTATAGAGTAACTATCAACCTGCGATATAGTAATCGGTTCCGTAGGTACGTAATTCCGTGTTCGATTACTAAGGACTAGTAACGTAGGTCAAGGTTTAGTAAATATAGTATAGTAGACTGCGTTTTCTATTCGATTACTTTGTTGTAGGCTTCGGCGACACCGTTCTACTAGTATTGTTCGGTGCTAGACAGGTATAACGTAATCCCCCTATTTCGGAGCTATCTAAGATAACTATCGCTTATATTCTTACCCCCCCTGTCTTAGATAAGAAGGGTCGTAAAGCATTCGGGGGTACTGTTCGCGGTAATGAATTCTTGGATAGTAACTAGCGCGTCGGAGCGTCGTTGAATTGGTTTAGTAACTCCCTATTAGCTCTAGTTATCAATAATGCTAATAAAGTACTTACAGCTATCGAATGACTCAATTGGCGTATATACTACGTCGGTGTGAATAACGTCCATTTTGTGACGTCCGCGCGGAAGGTAATAGTTGTATAGTTTCGATGACTGTCGTCCGAGTACGCAACTTTCACAAATGCAGTAACTATCGTCGCGTATTGTCTCTATTCTAGTAGCTATAGTTCGGAGCTTGATTAGGCCGCGCTCGCTAAGATGTACTATTCGCTCGTACTATAATCGGAGTGATTTATCTACGGAGTAGGCAGCTCCGTAGAAACCGGTAACTGTTAGTTAAGATAGTCATTCTTGATGCATATCTAGTATCAATAGCCCGCTAGTAATAGTCGCGGTGAATTCGTTACCTCCTTGCGTAAAGGTAAGACCGTCGCTAGTCTTAGAGATACTCTGGATGTATAGCTATATAGCGTTGAGCGATAGTAAGTTGACACCTACGCTTAGTAAATACTACGTATTAGGTATTTGAATCTACCGTCTATTTCGGTATCGAATTCGTAACGTGCCCTAGCCTACCGGTCTAAGCTTCGCGCTACTAATACTATTTGACTCCGCGGAATCGATAGTATCGTAGGTTCCGCCGATGAATAGGTCTTTGCGGCTAATAAGTGATCCGGTCGCTCTACTATCGAGAATAAAGCAGTCGTAAAGGTTGATACTACGGTAAATAGCTATATATTCGCGAGTAGCGTTATAGGAGGTAAAGTATATAGCTTTACCTATTAGTAGTACGTTGTATCGTTCTTTACTCTTCGCTATTGCTGCCTTGTCTCCGAATACTACGTCGTTAGTAGTTTTTCGCTTCTTATCTAGTGTAGTAGTAGCGTTGTTGTTTCGATCAATCTACCCCTAAGGTGCTTTGCTAGTATCTACTATCTAGTATATACCCTTGTATCGTTTGCTGTAGTGTTTGCAGACAGGGTAATCGAAGGTTCGTCGTTATTAGTTGTAGAGCGTTATATTACTATCGCTCTGGATCCTACTAGCGTATTCTTCTACCTTTCTTCGTACTACAGCGAGGCTGACTACTGCCTAAGGCACGCTATTAATAACTGTCGGAACCAGTGAGTACTATAGGTTAAAGGCAGTAATGAATTCTTTGAACGCGTCACTTAGTCCGCTAAGGTAAGCCTGCACTAAGTATGATTCTAGAAGTACTAATCGATCGTAAATAGCGACTATTCTATCGTAAAGTTCGGTGAATTTGGCGCTGTAGTCGGAGATATTGGTATAGCCGGAGAGTAAGAGTATCGTAAAGCTGTAGTACAGTTCTTAGTAGCGGCCTAAGCTAGTAATCTCGAATTCGGGGCGTAATCGTATATCGATAGCGGTAAGAATAGGTTCGTAAATTGCTTCGGCTGTTTCGAGAAGTAATTGTAACAGCTAGGTTTCCCCTAAACCTGCACAACCCTGTATAACCCTGACCGCCTGTATATATAGCCGCAGGCCTGTATAAGCTGACCTACCCGGATAGCCGGAGCAGCGAGGTTCCGAGAGGAATTTACCTCGGACCTCGGACGGCCTCGTATGTAGTGCGTAGGCGCAGCGTAGGCGTATATCAGTCCACTCGCACCCCTTTATTCGGAAGGGTAAGAATTAGTTTGTGCACTTTCCTACGCGGTAGGAAAGAGGACTCTATACATCGCTACATACCCCCTCTTATATTTCTAATTCTTCTACCTTTCTAAAGGGTAGTGATCTATAGAGGTCCAATCCAATAGCTCTACGACCAACTCGCAACGTACCCGCTACGCAGGTAGGCCGTATTATAGGCGAAGCGGAGGATAACGAACCTCCTTAGGGAGAAGCGTTAGTCTCTACGGAAACCTAAGGCCGTACCTAACCGCAGGCGGCAACCTAACCTCCGGCGCAACCTTACCAACCAGGAGAGGAAGTCCCTCTACGAGAGACTCCCTCTACCTAGCTTGGACTCGTACCCGAGGCGTAGGCGAGACTTATAGAACTCGAGTAGGCCAACAATAGGCTACGCGAGGAAATGGCTCTTTAGGCCGCCGAGGCGGAGTATTAGCGGCTACTGCGACAGCACTCCTAAATAAGCCGCACCCTATCGATACGGGCACCATCCGTGTCAGTCGTGCTAGAACAGCCGTCTAACTCCGAGGAGGACGACGTAGTTCGTACGAGCGACCTGCGAGTCGCCCGCGACTCGTATTCTACCCGTAGCCCTAAGGTTCGTAAACTAAAGGCTTTCAAGGGAGAAACCGACAAAGAGTATCGCGAGTTTATCCGCAGCTTGGAGATCATCTTTCTTAACAGTCCGCGAGAGTATCGTACCGATATAGACAAGGTACTGTACGGAATCATATAGCTCGCAGGCGAAGCGTAGGAGACGTAGTATAATAAGCACGATAACAGCAAGCCCCCTAACGGTTATACTTAGAGTGACTTCAAGGAGTAGTTATACAACGTTGTCGGTAACTAGTCGAATCGCCTAATCGGGGTAATGATCGACTACGACAAGGCTAAGCAGGGCCCCGAGCAGGGGGTACGCTACTTCGCCGGTCAGCTTAGCTACTTAGAAGCCTAACTCGGTAACTACACCGAAGCGCAGCTAACTCGCTACCTCCTCGCCAAGTTGAAGCCGTCGCTTCGCAAGGATATCGTTAAGGGCTATAAGATCCCTACTAAGCGTACCGACCTTGTCGCCCTAGCTCGTCGCCTAGAGCAGGCTGACCTTTCCCTTTCCGTCCGTTAGAAGGACGATCATTACGGCCGCCGCGATAACAGCGCGTAGGGCAAACGCAAGCGTACCGAGAGTAACGCACCCAAGCGTCGTAACGACCGTAGCGACCGCAGTAAGAGCCGTAATAGTCGTAGCGGAGGTAATAGCAAAGCATCCTCTAGCTCTACCGTACCTAGGCATAAGAACCTTGAGTGTTACTCGTACAAGAAGAAGGGTTATATCGCTTCCGACTCTATCTACCCTAACTATACCGACCGTAAGAAGTCTTCAAACGCGGTCCGCAAGGTAACCGCAGCCGACTCGTAGTCGGATCCAAAAAAAGGCAAGGCATCGGAGAAGGGTCGCGATCTCTAGATACTAATCAACTCGAGTACGGCGACGACCTATTGCCTATCTAGGTATACTACACCCGTACGCTTAAGGGAGCAGTCGACGCGTATAACAAGCGCGTAGCAGCGACTATGATCTTGGACGACGCCGCCGATATTAACGTAGTGTCTCGCAGTTTCATACTGTAGTATAGCCTAGCCCGTCGTCAAAATACTATCCTTCCCCCGGCTACGTCCTTTATAGGACAGATAGGCTACTACTACGGTGCGTACTACCTGCGTATCACACTCGTAGACTCTACGGGTAAGGAACGCACGTCGGGAGGCTTGTTCTACGCCTACGACACACTAGAGCCGAACTTGATCTTAGGTCGCCTATAGAGGCGTAACCAACAGGTGATAGTCAGTAGCGCGACTAATAAGTAGCGCTACGGAGGAGAATTCTTCAAAGTATAGTATCAAGACGCCTCGGAGTTCTACAAGAATATGTCCAAAGCGTCGTATATCTACGCTGTTATAGTACGCAAGATAGAAGCAGGCGTTACGCTACTAGACATCCTAGCGGAGTATCGTGACTTCCAAGACGTGTTGCTTCCTACGGAAGAATAGCGTAGCAAGCCTGTAGACGGCTACGAGCATGCGATTGACCTACGACCCGGCACCGTGCCGCCCTTCCGACTATTGTACTATCAGTTAGGCACTGAACTAGACTACCTTCACAAATATATCGTGAATGCTCTAGAGTATAACTAGATCGAGGGTAGCCTATTAGAAGTAGGTACACTAGTACTGTTCGTGCCTAAGAAGGACGGAACTCTGCGGCTCTGTATCGACTATCGTAGTCTGAACGATATTACCGTCAAGAATCGACACCCTCTGCCCCTTATAGGCGAGACGCTAGACAGGCTTATAGGAGCCGAATGGTTTACCTATCTCGACCTTGCGGACGCGTACTATCGCATCCGCATCAAGCTAAGCGACCGCTAGAAGACTGCGTTTCGTACGCGCTACGGTTACTTCTAGTACAAGGTTATGCCCTTTAGCCTAACTAACGCCCTAGCAACCTTCCAAGCTTATATTAACCGTACCCTAGGCGGGTTGGTAGATATGATCTGCGTCGTCTACCTAGATGATATCCTTATCTACAGCAAGACGCGCGAGCAGTACGTAAAGGACGTGCGTACGGTGCTTGAGAGGCTTAGGCGCTTCGCACTCTACGCGCAACTAAGGAAGTGTAAGTTCTTCCGCAAGGAGGTTGACTACCTTAGGTTTGTCGTAACCACTAGCGGCGTAGCTATAGACCCTAGTAGGGTAGGCGCAATCAAGGCGTAGCCAATACCTACTACCTTGACGGAGGTACAATCCTTCCTAGGCTTCGCGAACTTCTATCGTAGGTTCATTTTCGAATACTCGAGAGTAGTAGCTCCGTTGATAGTACTGTCTAAAGGAGCCGTTAAAGGGAAGAAGCCTAGGCCTATTAACTAGGGCGCAGCTAAAGAGCATGCGTTCTAGGAGATCAAATTACGGTTCTAGCAAGCACCTCTATTAAGGCACTACGACCCGGCGTTACGGCTGCGCATCGAAAGCGATGCTTCTGCGTTTGCAATTGCAGGCGTACTAAGTCAACTCTTTAGCTCAGAATAGTACCCTATTGCCTTCTACTCTCGGAAGATGATACCCGCTAAGTACAACTATAAGACATACGACTCGGAGCTACTAGTAGTAGTAGAGTCGTTCAAGATATAGCGACTATACTGCGAAGGCGCTTAGTATACGGTTAAGGTGCTTGTCGATTACGCGAACCTACGTAGGTTCATAGGCGTAAAGAAGCTCACAGGCAGGCAGGCCAGATAGGCTACATTCCTTACGGCGTTCGATTTCACAATCACCTACCAAGCCGGTAAGAAGAATCTAGCGGACGCGCCGTCGCGGCGCAGTGACTACGTACAAGAGTCGTAAGAGGTATCTAACCTCCTACCTACCTTGCAGACGAAGCTGTAGTTGTAGGACGGTCGCACGATAGAAGCAGACTATCCGAAGGTAGCTCGCATCCGTATAACCTGCGAGCGTATGTACCGTAACTTCCCTAAGTAGCGATAGGTTCAATTCCCTAAGTAGCGATAAACTAGCAATACGTAGTAGAGCTATACGTCGCCTATGCGTATTGCAAGAGTGATTGCGTAGGATGACTATCTATACGCCAACGTATTAGACCTGATCCTCGGTTATATACGCGCCCTAGTTCAGTCCGAACCGGAAGCCCGCGTAGCGTACGAGCAGGCGATAAGCAACTAAGGCACATACGATAAGTATACGGCTCGTAATAGGAACCTGTAGGTCGGAGACGCACTGTACGTACCTAAGGACTATACACTTAGAGCGCAGATCATACGTATGCACTACGACGACCCGTTAGCTAGGCATTTTAGTAAGGACAAAACGATTGCTTTGATCCGTCGGAAGTATTTCTAGCTAGGCATGTCTACCGAGGTGTCCGAGTACGTCGCAGAATACGACTTATACTAGAAGGCAAAGGCGAGGCGCTATCGACCGTACGGCGAACTGACTGCGCTGCCGATGCCTAAGAGGCCGTTCTAGGAACTAACCTAGGACTTTATTACGGACCTTCCGCCTAGTAAGCGAGGCGATAGCGTATATAATGCGATCCTTGTGATCGTCGACAGGTATACGAAGATAGTTACGTTCGTGCCTACTACTAAGAAGTGTACTAGCGTAGACCTCGTCGATATCCTCGTCTATAAGATTGTCCGTCGTTTTGGCTTATCCGCGGGTATAGTAAGCGATCGCGGATCGGTGTTTACGTCGCAGTTCTAGGCCGACTTCTATTATAAAGCGTAGGTTAAACGCAGGCTGAGCACAGCCTTCTACGCTCAAACTAACGGCTAAACGGAACGGATGAATCAAGTAGTAGAGACCTACTTGCGTATCTACTACTCAGAGCAGTAGGACGACTAGGCAGGCATACTTACTTAGGCCGAGTTCGCCTATAACAATAGTGACTATACTATCTTAAAGATGTCCCCGTTCAAAGCCTTGTATAGGTTTAACCCGGAGCTAGCGACTCGTACGAGAGACGCTCGGGGCGAGCTTTTAGAAAGGGAGGTACCGGCCGTAGCTAATACTACAGAACGGCTGAAAAGGAACTACGAGACCCTAACCGAACGCTAGCGACGCGCAAGCGAAGCGTAGAAGAAGTACTTTAACGAGAAGTATACTCTAATAAGCTTCAACGTCGGAGATATAGTATTGTTGTCTACTAAGAACCTTCGGCTAAAGGTACCTACTAAGAAGTTCGCTAATAAGTTCGCTAGACCGTTCAAGGTTATCGACGTTATCGGTAAGTAGGCGTATCGCCTAGTACTCCTAGCTGGATCGCTAATCTACAATGTGTTCTATATCTTATACCTTAAGCCCTATCGGAGTCGCGTAGGAGAAGCGCATAAGGGCAGCTTACCGCTCGCAGACGAAGAGGGCCTCTACGAGGTAGAGAAGATCTTAGGGACACGCCTAAGGAAAGGCGTAAGGCAGTACTTGGTTCGCTAGCGTAGCTAGCCCGAGGAATTTGATTAGTAGGAACCTAAAGAGTATATAGGCGAATATGCCGCGCTCGACGAGTTCGAGGCGCAGCCGAAGCGTACTAGAAAAGCACGTAAGTAGCTACGTAAGCAGAATAGTGCTTTAGCAAGTTATCTATCGTAATACCTTACATAGTAGGGCTTCTACCGGGATACCTTATATAGTAAGAACTTCCGTCGTAATACCTTATATAGTAAGAACCCCGTCGTGATCCTATAGTAGCGAAACAACTTTGATTAATAAATATGTAATCGAGCAAGACGCACTAAAGCAGAAAATAGAACACGCGCGCGCGAGGCGCAAGAGAAACGCACCCGCCTATAGAGTCCCCGACTCTAGGGACGACAACGGCGAGGTCTCTTTCCTCCTACGTTTCCGACTACTACTCGCAGCCGGGGCAATAGCAGGCGTAGGTACAGGCGTAGGCGTAGCAGCCGGAACCGGATTAGTACCGAAGACACTAGCGAGCGCGGTATCGTCTTCGTCGTCGTCGTCGTCGCCGTCGTCGCTATTGTAGTCCTTACCGGACTGATCCGGCTCCCAATTACCCCGTTCGGGGAAGGCCGTAGCTACGGACGCGTCTAGGGCAGCCCTAGACGCGCCGGCTATGCGAGCTATCTGCGAGACGCGTAAGCACGCGTAGGTAGAAAGCAAGGGCAAGGGTAAGGAGACTTACTTCGTACTGTAGCTCAAAGATGCCCTACAGGGCACTAGTAGCCTTCGCTACCTCTAATAGCCCCGTAGCGGCGAGTGCGCTACTAGCCGTAGGCGCGGTACTACTCTCTACGCCCCCTTTCTTAGGTGTGTTATATATACCTACGGACTTCCCCTTGTTCGAAGCGAACACTCGTTTACTCTAGGCGATAGCTTTACCTAGCCGAGTAAGGCGACGCCTTAGTTGGTCCGCGCGAGGGCTAGGAACAGTAGCCTTCGTATAGGCGGCGCGTAAGGAGAGCAGGTACTAAGCTTAACGGATCAAATTAGGGTCCGTTAGACGCTCGCACTTATGCCGACCCTTAGCGTAGCGAGTATACTTCTTCTTCAGGCCTGGCGCTAGGGCGGCGTTACAGGCTAGGGTAAGAACCCCCGATCCCTTAGCTAGCGAGAAGTTAGACAGCTGAGCGCATAACAAGCGTACGGGTAGCGTAGTACAACTTACTCTTCTATATGTACGTAATGCACCGGAGGTAGCATACCCCCCTACCGTTATCGGCGCCGCCGGAGGCGACGTCGCGAGGCGGACGGGTGATCGCCATCCGAGCCGCGGTCTTAGGTAGCATTATGCCGAAAAGGGAGTTAGTGCGTATATGTGTGCGTATAGTGTGCGTTCGTGCTGCGAGGCGAGAGCAAAGCGGAAAACGGGCGAAGTAAGAAAACTAGAGTGTAGGAGACGAGTAGCAGGCGAGAGAGAAACACTTCTATATTATGCTAGCGTTACTAGGTAATAGAATGTTTGCTAGCCTTGTTTGTTACTGCATGCAGCTATGTTTGTTGTTACCGTCGCGTTCCATACTATACGTAGAATATAGAATACGGAATGCCCGTAACCCCTAGGATTTCCTGCTATAGCGACTGACCTACGGAATGCATACGTGTTACGTACGTCGCTAGGGGCAGCTCTATTAGGGAGAGGAAATAATTGTAACAGCTAGGTTTCCCCTGAACCTATACAACCCTACATAACCCTAACCGCCTGTATGTATAGCCGCAGGCCTGTATAAGCTGACCTACCCGGATAGCCGGAGTAGCGAGGTTCCGAGAGGAATTTACCTCGGACCTCGGACGGCCTCGTATGTAGTACGCAGGCGCAGCGTAGGCGTATATTAGTCCACTCGCACCCCTTTATTCGGAAGGGTAAGAATTAGTTTGTGCACTTTCCTACGCGGTAGGAAAGAGGACTCTATACATCGCTACACACCCCCTCTTACAGTAATCGAGCAATTAGACTATAGTATTCCTTTACTAGCGCGTAGGCGCCGAGTTGTTTCTCGCTCTAGCTCTCGAGCCGCTATTCGTAGGCTTCGTTACTCTCGGCGGGTATCGTTACTACTAGAGTGTTGTCGGTAGCTAGTGTAACAATAACTTCTGATCGCTTAATAGGTATAAATTTGCCGGTCGAGACAGTAGTACCGTAACTACTAAGAATGATTTTGTTAACAATACGCGAGCGCTAGAGTGTCTACTATAGTAGGCTATTAAGACGAGTAAGTAGTAGCGATCGTATGTTATTAGACATAATAATAGTAGTAATACCGCTGTCGATAGTAAAGTGTACAAGGAAGTAGTTGATAATCGTAATAAGCGTAATCGGCGTAATAAGCGTAATAAGCGTAATAGACGTAGTCGTAATAGGAGTATATACTATTCGAGTGTTAGTATCGATTTGTCTTTATAGATGTAGATTGCTATCGTCGTTGTCGTCGCTATTGTCTCGCTTATGTCCGTATCCGTAATTCGTATTACTACGTAACTTCAGTTTTCTTGATTTTTCTGTTCGGTATCGTAAATCGGTCGGTTTCCGTATTTGCTGTATATCGGTCTGTTTCTGCATGTTTGCTGTACGCTGTGTATTAGTGTAGACGTATTATCGATAGATTAGTAGATGTTTTGTAATATAGTATGTTAGTATAGTAGTATAGGTTAGAAGTTCGTATAGCTCGAAGTTCTATAGTAGGGTGCACGTAACTATTATACGTAACTGTCGTATAACACGTTCGTGTAGAGCGATTGGTTCGCTCGTAACTGTCGAATAACACGTCGTATTGTATAATTGGTTCGGTTCTTATCCGAGATTGTAAGTTATATCTTAGAAGCTTCTAGTATAGTTCTTGTAGCCTAAGGCTATGCGTTTATCTAATACTAGTATAGAATATACGCGTAGACCGAATTGGGAAGGTTGTTTTTCTAGTAATATATAATATAGAAACCTACGGAATTCCGGGCTTATAACCTATTAAAGTGAATGAATAAGTTGTATGGTTTTTTGATTAAGTGTCTGTCTAGTAGATATATATATGTGTGTACTAACTTATATATGTGTCTGTTTGTATCAAACAGATCTTATAAGTCATGTATTACGTAGTTTGGAAGTTACTTAAGTTATATATACTAATATACTCTAGGTCAGACACCTAACATACCTAGGTTATATAATATGCCTAATGTGCCTAGTATGCCTAGGGTATCTAATATACCTAACATGTATCACGTGTGTAGGTCAGCTGACATAGGTCACCTGACATGCCTGAGTTCTATAGTTCTATCAACAATTACTACTATCTATACCTCCGGGGTACGTATCAAACATACGACCTAAAACAATCGGTATTAACGCACCGATAGCCGAACTTATTCAAGAAGGCAAACGATAGCGCAAACCGAGACACCTCTATTAGTAACACGAAAGTAACGCTACTAATGATACCGCCTAATTCAACCTACTACTTCTTATACTTATAAGCTATTTACTAGCTACAGAGCCGTACGAGCCGTCTATATACGACGACGCCAAGCTCCGTAGCGGCAGATAGAGTGACTAGAAGCCCGCACTAGACAACGAACACCGTTCACTACAGCGTAACGCGGTATAGCGAGTAATCAAACGATTAGAAGCTAATAGTAAGATCCTTAAAGGTAGGTAGGTATTCAAAATCAAACGAATTGGTAACATAGTGAAGTATAAGTACCGCTAGGTAGTGAAAGGGTTTATATAAGACAGTAAATACCTCGAAACCTACGCGTTAGTCGTAAAGCCGATAAGCTACAAGGCACTATTCGCTATCGCTACAGCTAGAGACTACGAAATCGAGCAGATAGACGTAAAGACAGCGTTTCTGTAAAAGGATAAGATGTGTAGGCTAAAGTATCTAGTAGAAGAATACTACTCGAATCGCTTAGGAGAAGAACCTATAGGGTGCTCTCCCCTTAT
>JH792621.1:1844-31511 GCA_000291705.1 Sphaerulina populicola P02.02b | reverse complement strand
CTCTGACGCTCTGCCAGTACGGATGTGTTTCTTCTTCCTCCTCTCTCTCTCTCTCTCTCTCGCTCTCTCGCTCTCTCTCTGTTAGAGCTCAACAACTAATTTATTTTGATATCCAACCCCTTTAGGGCAATGTCCGCCACCATGGTCGCTCCAGTCATCCCAGCAGCAATGGCCGATTTTGAATCTGACAACGCAGTCGTCGCTCAACTGCTAGTTTCCATCCAGGTGGTAGGAGTCGCTGCAGGCTCCTTGGTCCTGTCGCCTCTTTCGGAGCGGTACGGTCGGTCGCCTCTGATGCACGCGACGAATCTGGCGTTTATGATTGCAGCCATCGTGTGCGCGGTCCGACCAAGCATTCCCGTGTTGATCGTGGGTCGCTTGCTCATGGGAATCAGCACCATATCACTTGGCGGTGCGTATATTGCGGATTTGATGGACCCGGAAGATCGTGGAATGGCGCTCAATGTGTGGAACGTGGGACCGGTGTTGGTGAGTGCTATCATCAGCTTCAGAGAGAGAGAGAGAGAGGGAGCGTATAGCTGCTAAACGAAAAAAAAACTCCCCTAAGGCTCCCATGATCGGTCCCATCGCGGGAGGATATCTGGCTCTTGCGACGCAATGGATATGGACATATCGGATGCTTTCCATCATGGAATGTTCTCCTCCATAGCCATACAGTTTGCGATGATGATACTAATTGGTGTGTGTGTGTGTGTGTGTTCAGGCTGCATTTTGGCTACTCATATGCCTCTTTCTCTTGCCTGAAACGTACGCTCCGCGACTACTCGAGATCAAAGCCGAGCGACTGCGAAAGACGACAGGCCTCCAATTCTACCAGTCGTCGTACAACAAGTCTGGTCAGCTGCAAACCTCTCTGCTGCCTTCTCTCGCCCGACCGTGGAAGATGCTGATCCGCTGCCCAGCAGCAGTCATCCTCTCTCTATTCGGAGCCATTGCGTACAGTTATATGTACTTCATGTTCTCGACCTTTACCCGTGTCTTTTCAAGCACCTACGCATTCAACTCGGGAGAGGCAGGACTCGCCTATCTGGGGTTTGGAATCGGTTCACTCACATCGCAAGTGGCCATTCACGTCTTTGGCAACTGGCAGGAAACGCAACGGACCAAGACAGGGAGCACGGCCGTCCAGCCCGAGCACCATCTGCCCCTTTTGCAGTACGCGGGAGTTCTCATGGCGGGCGGGCATCTGTGCTATGGCTGGTCACTCGAGTATCATCAACACTGGACGCTGCCCATCGCGGGAACTGCACTCAGTGCCTGCGGGATCGTGCTCGTCTTCCAGGCGGTACAGGCATATCTTGTCGAAGCATACACGCTGTACGCCGCGAGCGCCATCGCGTTGAGCATCGGGGTCCGATGTGTCTGTGGTCTGACCATCCCTCTGGCTGCACCGCGACTGTATCGAGAGCTTGGATACGGCTGGGGCAACACGCTACTGGCCGTATTGGCGGCTCTTATGGTGCCTGCAGCGCTGTGGCTGGTCAAGCACGGGGCAAAGTTACGCAAAAGGTCCCAGTTCCGCGTAACTTTGCCCCGTGCGTGAAGGGAAGTTTGCTGCTTGAGGCGGCTATTCAGTATTCACCTGTGTTGGATCTGGACAAGATTCATCTCCCCTGGCTCGCATGTGAGCAGAAACGAGCAAGTTATATGCTTGGCGCCAACAGGGGCTGGGCTGGTGGCCCAGGGCCAGGGGGTGTCTATCAGCCCTCACTTGGCTATTAGCCCTCACTTGTCTAGAATATCGTCGAGAATATAACCCAAACGTTCAGGAGCAGTCCGATTTCTCACTGCACCAACTCCTGACTCCTGAGATCGACACTAGACATGGCTGTTTCTGTCCTGTTGCGAGGCGTGTTGTTGCTGCTGTCCGTCGTCTTGCCATGTGCGGCGATGATGATGTCGGGCAGGCCAGAAACTGGTCTCATTGGTTATGGCATTCCCATGTACGACGTGAGTGTTCCCCCATCCCAACGCCAGTGTCGTCGACCATGTTGCCATCATGTGCTGATTGAAAATGCTGATGATGGTTGCATTACCTTCTGCAGCCAGTATGCCCATATGCCTGCCGTGAAGCTCTATCGAGCAGTCGACTCAACTGCTCGAGCATTATGACAATGGATGGAGAGGAGGACATGGTCGACACTTCAACTGAATGCTACGCCAGCGATGCCGATTTCCTGACTTCCATGGCATGGTGTATCAAGCAACATTGCACAAGTCTGAAGCCGTGGCAGATAGAGAAATACTGGTACCACGAAATCCCCGGCAAGCAAGCTCACCAGCCTGAGCCCCGATTGACGTACCAACAAGCGCTCGACCAGGTGCCGACTACCTCCCCTGAAGGGGCATTCTCTCCAGGCTCCCCGTTGAACACCACGGTGCTCGTTGCTGATACCGACTGGGAGCTGCAAGCCGTGTCATTGTCGGTATTCGCAGCAGTCGAGATCAATCATTCCAAGTATGGGTATGTAGAGCGTATATGATGTGATGACCAGGCCTCGACGCCGCCCCCGAAACCCTCACTCACCGACACCTGCAGGCTCATACTCCTGATCTCAGCAGTGCTCATCCCTATTGCGGCATCGCTGGTTCGCTTTCTGCCTCTACCACGCCTACTCACCTCCAAGTTCTACGCCGTCTTCGTCGACCAGGAAGTCGTCCCGGCTCGCCATGGCGGCGGCATTCTTCACAAGCTGTTGTTCCGGGATCTGACGCGAGGCCAAGCAGTCTTCGTGCTCTACTTGCTCATCATCAATCTCGTCCTGTGCATCGTCGGCTACCGGATCGCTGATCCCAGCGCCTGGTTCTCGACGCGCAATCGCCAGCTCTTGGCCTATGTAGCCAACCGTACCGGAGTTCTCAGCTATGCAAACGTTCCTATCCTGGCCCTCTACGCCGGCAGAAACAACTTTCTGCGCTGGCTCACGAATTGGGACCATGGCACTTTTGTCATCTTGCACAGCTGGGTGGCCGTGATATGCGCCGTCGAAGCAATCCTGCACTCCATCATCTACCTCGTCATCTATGTGCAGGATGGCACCCATAATACCGAATCAAAGCTACCATACTGGTACTGGGGCATCATTGCCACTCTCGGATTCACTCTTCTTCTTCCCGCATCCGTCCAATCGATTCGCAAGAGGGCCTACGAACTCTTCTTGGCATCACACTTTGCCATCGCACTGCTGTCGCTGGTCGGCTGTTACTTGCACATCTACTACAACTACGCACATCAGTGGGGCTATGAGCTCTGGATCTACATCGCATTCGGCATATGGGCTTTCGATCGCTTGATGCGTCTTCTGCGCGTGGCACGGTACGGCATCCGGACGGCTTCCATCACCGTCATCGACGCCAACTATTGCCGAGTGGATATCGAGGGTTTGACTGCAGACGGACATGGATACTTCTACTTCCCGACCTTGACGTGGCGCGTATGGGAGAATCATCCGTTTTCGATATCGACCTCCTTTTCGACACTATCATCGGGCACTCCATCAGAGAGCAGTGTCGAAACGAGTCAGCCGGACGAAAAAGCTCTTGGCATTACGAAAGACCTGGAATGCACCACAAGTCAGATCGTCTCTGAGCATAGTGCGGACAAAAGTCTTCTGGGCGACTACAAAGCCTCGCTGACGCTCTACATCCGAGTCTGCGACGGCTCGACTTCCCTGCTGGCGCGGCACCGCAAGCTCCCAGTGCTCGTGGAATCTGGCTATTCGACTTCGTATACGATTCCCACTGCATCACACCTGATCTGTATTGGTGGAGGCGTGGGCATTACCGCATTGATTCCTGCCCTCCAGACCCACCGTGGCAGGAAGAAATTGTATTGGAGCTGCAGAAGCAGAGGACTTGTGGATGCGGTAGAGCCTTCGATCGAGTCCGTCGAAAAGGATGTGCTTGTGGGGGCTCGCTTCGATCTTCGCAGTGTACTGGAAGCGGAGTTGGGTATCGGTGTCGGTGAACTTGTTGTGTTGGTGAGCGGCCCCCGATCTATGATGGAAGAGGTGAGAGATGTTGTGTGCCGTCTGGCGAGGACGTCAAGCCGCCCTGTTCGACTGCTCTCGGAATCCTTTGCATGGTGATGATAAGTACATAGCTAAGAAGAGCTTAACTGCAAACGAGACCAAGTTAGGTCACCCATTGCCAAAGTCAACTCCTTGAACAGCTTCTTCACACCAGCCAGCCACAACCTGGGAGATGGAACGCATCAAACTGATGCCATCACTTATGGGAGTCTTGTTGAAGTGGAAACATGCCAGGAGGTATTTACATTTATTCACGATGACAATGTTCAATTCTTGTGCGTTTTCGAGAACTCGCTGCGGTGTTCCAAATGTGATGTTCGATGACTTGTCGGGCAGGATCCACAGCAAGCTGACAGTGATGTGTGCAAAGTCACTACATAGCGTCTCACCAGTAGCCGCCGTCAGGAATCTGACATTGGAATTGAGCTCCTCTCCTGCACTAGAATCTTTGTTGTCGTCACACGGGCAACCCCCCAAAAATACGCTGGTTGTTTCATAATTGTCTCTTTCTCCTTGGCCATCATCTTGGTATGTTGTTCTCAAAAGCTAATTGTCGCAGCAGTGCCCAGTATATCCTCCGTCAATTCGCCTATGGTCGTCATCAACTCCTGCGTGTCGTACTCTGTGGTGAAGTCTAGCGCCTGAGCATTCTGAACCATCAAATAGCTAGGCATAGATGCTGCAAGATCATCGCCACCCATCACATCTGGAGCTCCAAAACTCAGCTCACCAACCAGGGATTCCTCATATTCAATAAATGGCTGCGGCACCTCGACCGGGATGGGAGATCTCCTAATTGACATGCCTTTGGGTGAAGACCGCGGTGCAGCATTACTATCGACCGGCGTCGGCGTGGCGTCGGGTTGCTTGCTCTGTACGGGGGCCGCAGGATTCACACTGAAGCTGCGATTCACGGTAGTTCCATCGTCGTCCATCAGGGGTGGGGCAGCCAATATCGTCGCTGTTTCGTTCAGTTCGGTGGCGGATTGTGCGCGGGCTGCAACAGCCATTGATAACAAGCTAGATTCGAATGAAGCTGAAGACGCAACTTTGCCACTTGGCTTCGGCCAGGAAGCAACGTTCGACTCTGCAAAGGAGGCTGGCACGAGAGCCGTGGACTGCGCTGCTCCGGGAGCTGGCCCGTCTGTCCAGTCTCGAACCGGAGAGTCCTGTGAGAATGACATGGAGAAACGAAGGCTACTCCGACGTCTGGCTTTATCTTCGAACGACTGAACGGGTTGCGATGCAATCAGATCCGGAGCACCTTTGCCCACTGTTGGCGATTGCACAATGCTGATTCTCTTGCCCGGTTGCCTGGGTTTCTTGATACTGGACCAGCCTTGCCAGTCCTGAAGCAGTGCTTGCGTACTGGGCATGGGCTCCTGAGAAAGCCCCCCAAGTGGACGCCGTCGACGTCCTGTAGCATTCTTGGATTGGACCTGGGGTGTACTCTTGTCACCAAGATAAAGTGCCGAGTTCGTCTTGTTGGGGGACGTAAACAACTCATGCTGAGCTTGAGCAAGCATGGCTTGAGTGCCTGGCCACAGCTGCTGCTGCTGGACTTCCGGTCCAAGCTGCGGTAAATCTGCAAGGATTGATATGTTCCGAGTGGTGTCCTCTTCCATGAAAGACTCTTCCACAACAGTCTCTTCCCCTGGCGATTCCTCTGTTCCTGGGGAGCCTGTCGTCTGCGGCTGCGAAGACTGATCTCCGTCTGCGCGACTGAGCTCGGCACCGGACGCAATCATTTCTTGTCGAAGCGATGATCGTAACGAGCGAGATCGCGGGCCAGTAGTGGAGTTCTGGGGTAAGAGTTGGTTGATGTGCTCATTGACTAAAGGCGTTCGTGGGTCCTGACAGCTCTCATTCACGTCGGATGATTGGAAGTTGACTGCACGCCTGGGCGTCTTTGCCGATGCCTGCGCAGGTGCTGCTAATGTGGCTGGCACCTTTTGTGGCATGACTGGTTCGAGACCTGGCTCATCGCTGCTGTTGTCGAACTTGGCGGTGCGCTTGCGAAACACGAAGGGCGATGAGTTCTTCGCAGGAGCCGACTCGTTGTACTGCATGCGAGTGATGCTCACATGACTGTGTTGATCCGATGCCAGATCTCGCAGGGCATCGGCAGCTGTTTGCGACTCCGATGGAGCAGAGCGCCGTCGATCGGAACGTCGCTTGGCCAGAGAGGCGGTGGCCATGGGTGTACCTCCAGCTGACTTTGCGGTTCTTGCCTTGCGCGGTTTGCTAGCGTTCAGTTTGGCTGACTGGAGTATGCTGGCTCTGGTGCGTGGTGGAGCATCATCCTTTGCAGCATCTCCAGGAATTGCACGAGGTGCAATCGCTTCCTGCTCGATTGGGATCACCTGGCCGTGGTTTACGGTCGCCCAGGACTTCCGGGGCTTCGCCAAGACGCCTTGCTGTTTGAGAAGTCTAGTTTGGCTATCTCCCTGGCTACCATTACTCTCGACAATAGCGGGTACGGCCAGATACCCCGATTGCGCGAGGGCCTGCTCAGAAGCGTCTCCTGACTGTTCGTCGATCGTAGGTACGGCGTCTCTGTCACGACGGTGGCGACTAGCGGACTCATGGACAGGAGAAGAGACAGACTCGGCGGAGGATATAAGCGCGGTCACGGCAGCGTTCTGGCTGTTATGTGTACCTGCTTCACGCTCAGCAACAATTCTGGCGGCAGATCGAGTTCGGGCGGAATGAGAGGGTATGCTGCTGAACGATGACCAACCCAGCTCATCTCGACTGCAATCTTGATCTACGGCCTTGAGAACAGGTCGGGGCCTTCGAGGTGGTCTGAAGGCACCTTTACTCCGCCACATTGCACTCGTCCACGCGGGGGTGGGCGATGGACCACAGTCCGAGAGAGTGTCCTGTTCCGCAGAGATGGTAGATTCTGGTTCGAGCTGACTATTTTCTACTATCTTCCGAGGACAAGACTGGGGGACGGACTCGACAGCATTGCACGCAGCGGCTCTGAGCTTCCTGTTTCGCAGATCAGCTGCCTTTCGAAGAGCAGCTGCACTGGGACCAAAGGAAATCCGGGCCAGACGTTGGCTTTTCCGGCGTCGGCAGCTGGACTGCCGGGCTTCCACGACAACCTCTTCCTCCTCATCCACCGTGGAGGGCGGGCCGCCCATATCCTGCCTGCCTTCGTTATGCCGATGCGCAACGTCTCGCGCGGCGCAGTGCTTCCGCAGGAAGTCCCAGTCATCGTCGACGTCTTGCCAGCTCTCCTGCGAGCCCTCGTCCCAGTCGGCATCCGCGATGGCCTGTGCGACTTCCTTCGGCCTATCAAAGGACCACGACAGACCATCGACGACGGCTGTCGCATCTAGTCGTGCTGAAAGAATGCTCAGTTCCTCTCCGTCAAGGAAGTCACTGGCCAGCTGTTCGATCCTCTGCCGCTTCAGGATGCGCTCGGACAGAGGGAACTCGTCTTCCGAGTCGGACAGCAGTCTCTCATGGTCAATGGATTCTGCATCTTCATAGACGATGTGGCGGAAAAGCTCTGTCCGCTGGAATTCACTCGCTGCCGACCATATGTACCCTCGCGGCAGATGGGTTCGGATCATGACGAGGGAAACAAGATCAGCAGCGGAGCATAATCTCGCATGGTATCTGGTGGCGGCGACGGTGGTAGAGGTGGTGGTGGGTGTGATAGAGGTGGTAGAGGTGGTAGTGGTGGTGGTGGTGGTGGTGGTGGTACGTAGCAGCAAGGTACATGCAGTTCGTTGGCTGCAGGGATGGAGTGTTGCCATGGCGACGCAAGCGAATGCATAAACTGTACGAACATCACAAGCACCAGCACAAATCACAATCATGATCTGATTCTAACCCGGTCTGCTTTTGCACGCACTGACACACTGTATTGTTCTCGACCTGCACTCTTGGCCCATTTCTTGTCGTGTCTCTGTTACTGTATGTATAGGTAGATTGACTGACTGCCTGTGTCTGTCTACCTGTCTACACTTGTCGACCTGGACGTGATCGCCGACGCGCTGGACGAAGTCGAATAGAACGAACGAACGAACAAATACCACCACATCCACACGCGACGCCGCCGACACCACCACCACCACTACCACCCCAATCCCCTCGACTCGTCCCGAATGTACGGCATACCACATCCGCAGTGGTAATGGCGCAGAACATTGCGCCGTGGCTGCAAGGCCTGGATGAAGCCTGGGAAGTGCCCGTATCAGCTCACGCACAGAGCCACAGCCAGGTCTCGGAACATGTCTCTGCACATCACTCTTCCGCCTCTCACGATGCCCACTCGATCCGCATCACTTCGCGTAGCACTCGCCATATGTCCAGCCAGAAGACGGTCTCGTCTCACAGCTCCATCCAGCGACGACTACGCGCTCCGCTGGCCCCGATGAGCCACAACAGCAGCAACAACAGCTCGCTGCGACGTCCAGATGGCACCGTCAAGCTCAATGCCTCGCGCTCCTTCTCTGCCACTTCCGACAACTCGGTATTGCATTCTGGGACCGTGCAGCAGCGATCGAAAAGCGCGTCGCCCGTCAAGCAGAAAGAGACGCTGGAATGGAAGCGGAGGCTGCTCAAGGGTCAAGTAGGCTATGGCGACCAGACAGATCTATTCGGTCCTTCGGCGTTGGAAAACATCTTTGCGACTCCGCGCGAGCCTGAGGCCAAAGGTAAACCACGAAGCAGCGTGAGCTGGCTGAACCAATCAGCTGTGAACAGCATGCCGTCTAGTCCACTGTCATGGCAGTCGCGGCGAGATGACAGTGAGCAGGAGAGTAGCAAACAGGAGGAGGAGAGCAGCAGAGAGGAAGAGGGCAGAGCAGAGGAGCAAGACGAGGACGAGGACGAAGAAGAAGACGCGGGAGAAACGTTCGTGAGCAATCCATTCGATTTGGACGAGTCTGAGCTACGACGAGATGACAGTGTATCGGAGGCGAGGCACCACCATCCCCTGTCGAGCCCTGAACGACTGGAACCTACCGACCATAATATGATTGGCAACAGGACGGTCAGTGGGCAGACGGAGTGTGAAGACTTCAGCCCCGTCTTCATTTCCAAGCACACCTCCGTAAACGGCCACGTGAACTACAAGGCTCTCGACTCCCATCTCGTAAGGAAGTTTCAAAGTGAAAGACAAAATACTCCCAGCCAGAAGAGCCAAGAAGAGCAGCAAGAGTCAACGCCATGTCCAGAAGCAGAGGCGGACGAGTGCAATGAACAGTCCGAGTTCACAGATGGCCCGGAAAGTGAGCTCCCTGGACTTCCAGATCTATCGCTGTCGGAGAATTTACCCACGGGGACGCCCCCATCAGTGGCTGGCTTGACAGGCCATGTACAGACGAGGCGAGGTGGTTACTCTGCACAAGGCTCCTTCAAGGAGAAGCCGCTCAGTCCCTCGCCGTCACGCTCAGAATCATCCATGGCCCGCGATGCTAGCAGTTTTCTTTTGCCCGCCTCCGCCTCCGACCGGAAGCATGTCCCGTTGCAACCGCCGCTTCGAAACCCTAGTACTCCAGTACAGGCCGATCTCCCTTCAGAGGGTCGCTCAAAGTCTTCTGGAAGCCCACTGAAGCTCTTTGGACCTCACGATACATTTACTAGCAATCGGCTGCTGCGTCGCATGAGTCAGCTTGATCCTGACCTCTCTGCCATACGATCTGAAGATGCCAGTGAGCTGCAAGCAGAAAAGAGAGACCAGCGTCTGCCAAGCGGCACCCGTAATATATCGACAGCTTCATTCGGCAGTGGAAACCTTAGTCATCATCAATTCAACGCTGAAATCACAATCACAAGTGCTTCTGACTCGGATGATCGGAACGATAGTGATCGCTCTCCCGCTTCAGATGTCCCGCCTCCTGGAGCTCGGTCTCCCATGATGTTCAAGCTCGAGACCTCGCCCGTCGTACGAGACACATTCAAGCTGAAGCGACGACGAAGTGTCATGACCTCTGCTGCCTCCACGCTCAACACCGCGCCGAAGAAATCCGTTACTCTGCAAGCAACGGCAGAGGACATCCATGATCTCAACAAGACACTCCAGAAGCCTTCGGAGAGCATCTTCGCTATGGGCAAAAGGCCCCCGAACTCTCCCTACAAAGCGCCAACGCCCAAGCGTCGAAGAACATTACACGCATCTGAGCTGCAGGAAGATGCGACAGACTTCAATCGTTCATTCCATAACAACCTTCAAGACGCCATATGTGCCCAGAAGAGTACAAGCCAGAG
Organism: Sphaerulina populicola P02.02b; assembly: GCA_000291705.1. Lineage (NCBI taxonomy): Eukaryota > Fungi > Ascomycota > Dothideomycetes > Mycosphaerellales > Mycosphaerellaceae > Sphaerulina > Sphaerulina populicola. The sequence continues at coordinate 21,231 of JH792621.1, read as the reverse complement.
CGAACGCAAAGTTGATGAGCTGCTTGAGGCTCTACGACCTCGGAATCCGACCACTAGTCAGCGTCGCCGAGTGCAAATCGAGGCAGAGATCAAGGAAGTTGCAGAGCAATTCGCGACCGAGGCACCTGAGGAGATGGAAGCCATCATGGAGCAGGTGGAATCTTCAATGGCAACCGGAACCCCTCCCTCGATTCAGCAGCAAGCTCGCACTGTCGCCGGCCAAGTTGCCAAGTTTAGTCTACGGGTACAAAAGGCATCTGGCGATCAGACCGAGCGGAAGAGGTCTGTCACGACACAAGACTTCTTCAACGAGGCAGTAATGGTCATGCGTCTGATTCGGGAGAAGGCAGGCCGACAAAGCGGCCTGGGGAGCGTCGCCGAATCTGACCAGGAAGGAAACAGCCAAGACTTGGACCGCTCTGAACAGGACCTGTCAGCATTGCGTGTGTCACGACCACCTTCTCGCGAGGTGCCAAGTGGCTGGAGAGCCAGAGTCGAGCAGACGGATGTCAGAGTAATGAGCCACCTGCGACGGTTCCAGGAAAATGATGACACCGAGTTCATTGCTGACTCCGCCGGCTCCATCGAAGTGGAAGAGGAGGAAGAGGAGGAATACGACGAAGGCTATGTGGCCATCGATGAACACTCCAACATTCGTATCAAGGGACCCTTCCCACAGATGGCTGCGGAAGATGACTCCTCTCGTCCTTCATCCCAGCGATCGAACCAATCTGCAGCGTCGCAAGGCTCTGCCGCCACCAGCACCGGCAGAACGCTTCACACCTCTTCGACGCGAAAGTCGGACAACGTAGGTGTTCTGGCTCCTGAGCACGTTGCCCACCTGATTGGCGAGCAAGTTGGTGGCATGGTGTATGACAAGGCTAGGCAGCAATGGGTGAAGACCAAAAGTCCACAAAAGCCTGTGCACGGGAGCTTCCTGGAGCCACCAAGCGACATCACCAGCGATGACGATCCATTCCGCGAGATCTCCGACCTGCCCGTGGACGAACAGAAAGAGGAAGAGATCAGAAAGGTCAGCACTCAGGGCCGAAGACTAAGCGCTCTTCCAGATAATTTCGCGGAGCCTACAGTGCCAGAAGCACAAGATTCTGCGCAACAACAACCAACAGAGTCGCGTATTACATCGCAAGAGACTGTTGTTGCTCGGCCATCGACGAGAGGCAGCAGCAAATCTCGGCGCACACATTCCAGCTCAGACCCCTCGAAATACACGGCACTCCACTCTAGCCAACAGCATACGGATGAGACCCGTGCTACATCGTGGGGAGACGACGAACTCTACCGCCTGGCTGTCGAGGGCAAAGCGAGGCGGCAACCATTGGCCTACGCTGCCGCTCAGGCGGCTCTGTCGCAACGTCAGCAGGCGAACACACATCCCAGGCAGGCGAGTGTCGAAAGTGATGAAACCCCCTCCGCGGTACCTGAGCCCTTGATGGTCGGACAGCAATCCAGTCTGGATGATGACCGCATCGGTGACAGTACCCTCGACGAAGTCAATCAGCAAACAGAAGAGCTGGCCGACCTCCCAGATGAGACCGCATTGATTCCGGATCACTATGAAATGGCACCCATTAATGCTCCGAAGCTGCGCAAGACTCCTGCCAAGGTGCAGTTCTCCTCGACGTACAGCAAGCCCTCTCGAAATCTGTCGCTACGCCGTCAAACGCTGACGACCCGCTTCCCGGACGCCGATGCCACGGAGCAAAGTGAGGTATCTTTCGTCGCTACCTTGCCGGGGGAGCGCATGATGAGTGTATCACTAAGCGTTTCGCGTCCACTGAGCAAGCGACAGACAATGAGCCATGTTTCTAAGCTTCCATCGTCGCCCGTCAAGTATGAGCCAAGCTATATCTTGAGCGATTTGCCTGACTTCACTGTCCACGAAGAGGATTTCGAGCGGCCATCGGAGCGTGCGTTAGCACAGCGTCTTGCCAAGCATGCAACCGAAGAGGCGGATGATCGCTACGCTTTGGCTGTCAAGGATCTTGTCAGGACTCTCGTCGACGTGAAGTCCGAAGAGCCCTATTGGGAGGAGATCAAGCAGCTGGATCTGCACGCGAAAGGAGTCGCCTCGCTGCACGGCCTCGACAACTTTTGTGGTCGAGTCCAGGAGATGGATGTGTCCAACAATCAGCTCGGCTACCTTGATGGAACTCCATCGACGTTGCGAACACTGGTGGCGAATCACAATATTCTGAGCAGCTTGACACCATGGAATCATCTCATGAATCTCCAATACGTGGACATCTCCAGTAACCGACTGGACAGCTTGAAGGGTCTCGAGTGTTTGGTCCACCTTCGCGATCTCAAGGCAGATGACAATCAGATCACCAGTCTTGACGGAGTACTAGATTTAGACGGGTTGCTCAAACTGAGCCTGCGACGGAATCGGATACGATCGGTCGACTTCGGAGGTAGCTATCTGCAACGACTGGAGGAGCTCGATCTGTGCTCAAACGAGATCAGGAGTGTCGATGGCCTGGCGGACCTCAGCTCACTCACGAGCCTGCGATTGAACAACAATGCTCTCTCCAAGACGCTTCTGCTGGACCAATCCATGGTACGGTTGAAATACCTCTCGATGCAGAGCTGTGGACTGGAACAGCTCGACGTTGGCCACATGTCGGCGCTGCGCACTCTTCTCTTGGACGGTAATCGGTTGCAGTCCATTACTGCACTCGACAGCTTGAAGACACTCGACACGCTGTCAATGCGCAATCAGAGCTTGCCTAGGTCCGCGGTGGTTCATGTCCTCGAGGAAGCTTGCCACGCTCGTAAGATACGCCTGTCTGGGAACAGTCTTCCGTGTCTCGGGTTAGCTAGGAGTCTACTCAGCCTGCAGCATCTCGAACTCGCATCTTGTGGGCTGCAGCGCCTTCCAGACGACTTTGGACTCAAGCTGCCGAACCTGATCTCTCTGAACCTCAACTTCAACTCGCTCAAGGATATCCGGCCTCTACTGAACGTCCAAAAGCTGGAACAGCTCCAGGTCTGTGGCAACCGGCTCGATCGTCTGCGAAAAAGCGTTGCAACGCTATCCAAAATAGGCACGCTTGCCTCGCTGGACATGCGTGACAATCCCCTCAGTCAAGGCTTCTATCCACCTATTTCGAACTCTACGTACTCCACAATCCAGACAAGTGTTGTGCGCCGGGAACCACACAGCGTCGTATTTCATGAAGTGGAGAATGAAGATGACGAGGCCGAAAACGTGGAGCAGGGGAAGTACATGTTACCAGCGCGAGACGACACGCAGGATATGGTACATCACGACCGATTAGACGAGAGCACGAAGCTGCGAAGGCGAGTGTGTCATCTCATGCTTGGGCACAGTTGTAGTTTGCTTACCGAATTGGATGGCATGGCGTTTGAGAAGAAGGACGCGATGGTGAAGGACCGAATATGGGATCGATTGATTGAGCTTGGGATCATGAAGAAGTCGGGAAAGATTGGTTTGAAGAATGAAGAGGATACGCCGTAGGATGGTCATCAGTACTGGCTCCATGGTATCGGGCCCGTCTCTTTTCGTGATTCAACCACCGTGGTGCGATGAAGAGGTGAATGCGTCGCCATGGTTTTTTGTGGGCGTTTGGGGCGTTTGGGGAGCGTGTCTAGCCCGGCGTGGCACTGTATGAACTATCACGGCAGTTGTATGAAGTATGAAGAAGGATGAAAGCACGTCGACTTGTGGTCTCGTATACCGCTGCCATTCCTCGCACGAAGTTCGTATCGACAGTTGACAAATGCCAGCGGTTGAGCCGGAAGTGAAGTAGGAGGGAGCGGAAAGACATTGCTCGTATGGTACATTCGGTGCATCTCAGCGTACGTCTTAGTGTCATGGAGTGGTTCGCGAAGACGGTTGTGGGATACTGAGAGATGGGTATGATTCGACCTCGAGTTATGCAGGCTCAGGAGGAGGAGGAGGAGGAGGAGGAGGAAGAGGCTATCTTCGGATAAACCGTCGATCTACGATCTAGCCGTCGATCTAGCGCGGTTCGGTGAGTTCACTTGGCACGTCCTCCCTAAGTACGTGCCCCTGTATAGTGCGGATAGTGCAATAGTCCGGAGCTACGAGGGACACCGCCCCCCCCTAACCCCTTAGACTGCGACTAGCGCCAGGTCCATCGTTCGTATCGTGGGGAAACGAACAATTATATCCGTGGTGCCTTTGTTCAATCTACCGAACACGACTCGCATCACTTTACGAAGAACATGTTCGCAAAGTGGAGAGAGGCTATTGTATGCAACACCTTTTTTCGGGTGGAGACGGTCAGCGATGCAAGCGCAGGCACTGAGAGGTCGAGACAATATGTCGACAGAAGGAGGTCGATAGAAGGGGTTGGTTGACAGAAAGGTATATAACAACACTCTTTCGACGTCGACAAGTCACATTTTCATCACACAGCATCAACAACAACAACGACAACAACAACAACAACAACAACAACAACAACAACAACAACAACAACAACAACAACAACAACAACAACAACAACAACAACCAACCAACCAACCAACCAACACCGCAAAAATGGTCAACTTCATCACCATCGCCACCGCCCTTCTCGGCGTCGCCAGCATCGCTGTACGATATCACCCTCTTATTTCGACTCATATCACTAACTTTTCTCCAGGATGCCTGCAAGCAGAATGACTGCTGCTACGCTGCCAACGGCGGTTGCCCAGACGATGGTAAGTCTAGCAGTTTTGGAAGGGGGCTTTTTTCTTCTACCGACTCTTTCTGGATTTGAAACTGACTGATAATATGTAAATAGTTTACGCCGACTGCTGGTCCAAGTGCTGCGGCACTACCAAGATTTGGGAGATGAGGAAGCAGAGGAACAACTCCTGGCAGAACGTCTATGTCTACCCTGGTGTTCCTTGCGCCGACTAGATGGGGAGAGCTTTTCTCCCTATCTAGCTGGTGGTTGATTGATCGATCAATCTGGCTATTGTTCTGCGGCATGGGAAGGCGTTTTGGGTTCGAGGGAGTGGGAGTGGGAGAGGGAGAGGGAGAGGATGGGTACAGGTGCAGTGGGTTGACGGTTGGGAGGATTGGGATTATACATATAAAACAGTAGTCGACATTGCAATTCAGATTCTGTTGATTCAACGCTGGCTGTCCTCTCGCACTATACAGGATTTCTCGCCGCCACCTTCATCGGATGTGCTTCTGTATTGTACACAAAATAATTCACCTGGTCTTCCCCATAAATGACATCCCAAATGCCCTGCTTGGGTGCTTGAATCAAATACTGATACTTGAGCACCTCTGCCAGCAGATAACTCGCCATGAAGTTTCCCTTCTCTCCGCCATCTTCGACCAGCACGTTACTAGTGCTAGCAAAGCCAGAGCCCACACGAAGGGTCTTGTTTTGTGCCAGAGAGTATGCCCAGGCGACATCGCGCCAGTATGGATCCCCAGTGGCTTGGTGCGCATAATACCACGACTCTACTGCTTCAGGGGCCTGTCCGCCTACAAACTAATGCCACAATGTGAGCAGTTGTCCTTTTGAGGTTGCAATGTTGATGCAAACAAAAACATCGATTGAAAGGGGCTGGGGTTGCACAAATGCTTCACTTACAGCAAAATTATCCGGAATGAACCATCCTGCTCTTTCATATAGGGTCGTCTGGTTGGTATAATTCGGATTCGCGAGCATCGTCTCGTTCCAACTGTACAGCACTGGCCCAATACCACTTGCAGCATACCGATAGCCGTTCGCACACCATTCTGCAAACTGGAGACCGGCCTCCAAGTAACGGTCATCCTTGAGGACAGTACTGCCCAGAATAAAACTCCCGCCAATGAAGCACGCCAGTCCTTCAGAGTAGTTTTGTACCACTTTTCCGCTGAATGCGCCAGCCATGGTCAGATCGGGACGTGTACTCGGACTGCTGAGGAGATGTTCGATCGTGGAGTCTGCGGCTGCAATCCACCGCTGACTGTAATTGGAATATCGCTCCGGGTCGTAGACATACATCTTGATGAGATATTCGTACGCGCTGTCGTTTCCCGATGTCCAGCCCCCGTAGTCGTCGAGTAATTCACCTGTGCCGACGCTAAAGTTGCCCCCTGTGAGACCAGGCCACACTTCGGGTGCTTGGAACCAGTAAGACTCGGCACGCTGTGCAAGCTCGCCGTATGAGGGATCGCCGGTGAGATCGCTGAGATGCTGCCATTCGAGCACGAGAGTGCCCAGTTCGGCAAGGCCGGCAGTGTAATCACCATTCAGCATCACGGAAGAATTGGTAAAAGTCTGGTTGTCGATCCAGACGAGGTTCACGGGGATTCCGCTGGGAGTGTCGAAGCAGAACTTGAGTGTGTTGGCGAGCGAGACGGCCTGCGAAAGTAAGGCATCGACTCGCTTGTCACCGTCTGGGGCCAAGTGCTTAAAGGGGCCGTTCAGGAGGTCGTAAGAGGACAGTAGAGCTCCGAGGTAGCGAATATTGGTCTCGAATAAGCTCGTCGTCTGAGCATCTTGAGGTCCATGGGCATTGTTTTTGGTAAAGTCGATTGTGGGAATGAAGTCGAGAACCACGTCGACGATATCCTGCTGTTCCATGATGATGGCCGTGTCGAGTCCGTCAATCGCCGTCAAGCCCCAACCATTCCGGCTGTTCCTGTACGAATTGTTTGTGGGCAGCAGGTCATCATTCGGGAAAGCATAGTCAAAGTAGCCAGTCCAGGCATGCCGGAACATCTCGACGACCGCATCTGCGCGTTCGTTCTGGTCTTGTGTAAAGGCTGTATAGTCGTAATTCGCACCACATTGCTTGTCGTAGTGGACATGGGAGCAGGCTTGTCGACGAACATGGTTGTCGTCTCCTTGGAAGCCCGGTAGGAATGAAGCAGAGACGTGTGGTATCGCCAGACTCGCCCAGATGGATGCTTTCCATAGAGCCATGTTGGAAAGGGGTTATGGCGAAAGGGTATGGCGAAAGAAAAGGGGAAAACATCTTCCATACGGCAACACGGCGAGTATAGTTACTGATATCGAGGTCACGCTGGCAGGCTTGACTGGTCGAGGCATATACAACATGATGCTGTAATACCATGAAGCATCTTCCCTGTGCGCCAAAGTTCACCGCCTTGCCATTTTCCTCCGCCGCTTCCGCCGTCTTATATGAGCGGTGTACCGTACGTCGTTTGTACATTTTTGTGGATTTCTGGGCGAGTGGCATATGGCACTGGCAGAGATGTCCGGCGAGAGTATTATCATGAAATACCGTCAATTATCGCTTCTTTGGTCTGTTTTTCGGGGGCTCTCTTGGTCGTGGACTTCACTTGGGGGACAAGGGTTGCTGACAAAGTCTGAAACTGCTCAAAGCATTCGGGCCGGCTCGTGATTCTAATTCTAATTCTAATTCTTCCAAACATTCAGTCAGCAATCAGCATTACATCGAGTCTATCCTCCCTCTTCTTTTTGCTATACTCCATCTCTACTACTCACATTGATCAGATTACAAACCTCTGTGTCTCGAGCGTACAAATGCACAGGTGAAGCGCGAAAGGAGTTTATGGTAACCGAATTATCATTATAGCATCTCTTCCTATATGTCTGTCTCTCGACATAGCGTGGCCATGAGGGAAGAAGAAGAAGAAGAAGAGGAAGAAGAAGAAGCGCGTCTTCTACCGGACCATCTACCAGCGTCTCAGTACCAGAGTATTTCTAGCGTACGTTCCTCACCACACCACCAACCCCAACAGAAGACTGCACTCTTAAAACTCATCATTAGCTCGGCCCAACCCCCAGGCAAAGTGATGTCGACAGAGCTGGCTGCTACTACGAATCACAAGACATCTCCTGTGAGACAGAGAGGAGGACAAAGAGGACACAGAGCCCATGGTCTACCCTCTCCCTCCTTCTGCTGGGTGTCTTTGTTGCCCAACTCGATTCATCGCTCGTACTCGCCACATATGGACAAGTTGCCTCCGAATTCCAACAGCTGGACTCCGGCTCCTGGCTCATGTCGGCCTATATACTCGCACAATGTGCTGTTCAACCCCTATATGGCAAGCTGAGTGATGTCTACGGTCGTAAAATGTGCTTGCTGACCGCCTACACCTTGTTTGCCATTGGCACGGCCGGGTCTGGATCATCCCAAAGCATGGGACAAGTGATTGCCTCGAGGGCGGTGCAAGGGGCTGGAGGCGCCGGCATGGTCAGCTTGGTGGCCATCATCATTGTAGATATCGTGCCCAAAAAGGACATCGCCATGGTCCGCAGCTATGTGAATGTGTTGCAGACCATGGGCAGAAGTTGTGGTGCCATTGTCGGCGGCGTGGTGACTCAAGCGATCGGCTGGCGATGGGCATTCCTCATACAGGTGCCTCCGACCGTGCTGGCGATTTACCTGGTGGCCTGGAAACTGGACCTGTCGAGGACCAGAGGGACCGACGAGCAAGCTGCCGAAGGAATGTCCAGTTGGGAGAAAGTCGGACAGGTCGATTTCATCGGCTCGTTGTTCTTGGGACTGACGATACTCTCACTCTGCCTCGTTCTGGATCTGGGGGGACATCAACTCCAGTGGAATTCCAGCTGGATGATGGGCATCATTGCGGCTGGTATACTCTCAGCAATCGCCTACGCCGTGTCAGCACAGGTCGTCTTGCATCCCATTTACCCCCTAGAGCTCCTGAAACATCGGGTCGTCATCACCAACTACTTGTGTGTTTTCTTAGGCATCATGGCGCAGCTGAGTCTCATGACATTCGTGCCCATCTACGTTCAAACCACTACACACGCCTCCGTTGCGGCCGCAGGAGCCTTTCTGATCCCGGCGTTCGCTGGAAACACGGTCGGGGGTCTCCTGACGGGATATCTGATCAAAAGGACCGGCCGCTATAAGCCTTACACGGTGCTTGCGCCCGTCGTCTCGCTCTGCGGCATGGTCGCGTTGCTGTTGACGTGGAACGGTAACACTACAATGGCCTCGTCGTTGCTCGTCTTTCCTGGAGGCTTTGCGGCCGGTGTAGTCTCGACCTCAGCCTTCATCGGTCTTGTGGATGGCGTTTCCACAGAGCATGTTGCAGTGGCTACGTCCGGATCATATTTATTTCTCAATCTGGGCGCCATTGCTGGCGTCAGTATTGGAAGTGCGTGCTTCCAAGCAGAACTCCGTAGTACGCTCGAAAACACCCTCGATCATTTCCCCAACAAGCATTCGGTGAGAATTGCATCAATTCCTCATCTCCCGCTCAGTCGCTAATTTCGACTGCAGATCATTCAACACGCTACCGCAGACCTCGATTACCTCTGGATGACTGAGGGACGCTTGCAACGTGTCTTGATCAATGGCTACATTCAAGCGTTCCATGCTGTCAACTGTAAGTCGGAAGAACGCTATGTCCGCCTGAGCCTCTACTCCCTTCAGGGGATGCTGATGATCGATTGCAGATATGGGCATCGCCTGCTCCGCTCTCGCACTTTTGTGTGGTATATTCACGCCTAGTCATACAATAGAGTCGACAGCCGGAACATAGTCTATCGATATGCCTGAATCTGGCTTTCAATGGGCGTGTGCTGGCTGTACTGAAGCGTGTGGTCAGGCCCCCTATACACTAGAACTTGAGCTGCCAATGGCATACATGTGGGAGAAGAGAACTGTGGCTATGAATCCTGCTTTTCCAAATAAAAGAGCATGATCTCTACGCTGAGTCTGTACCACCTTTTCCATTCGTGCCATTGGTTCCATGCTCTTCGATCAAGACGGCAACTTTTCCATTGGTCCCATTCGTTTCTTCGTTGTTGTTGTTGTTGCTGTTGTTGTTGTTGTTCTTCCCCCTCTCCCCCTTGGCTACCTCCTCAGCTCTTTTAACAGCAAAAGGATTGGCGGTAAATGTGCCATATGGATCAGCTTTCTTCCGAATGGCCATCAACTTCTCATACTTCTCGCGATTGTCATAGTACGTCTGCCAGACAGAGTCCAAGTCGTATTCACCATAACTTCCCCAAAGCACTCTACGGTCCTGCTTGGAGAAAATACCGCCGGGTCCCACGCCCTGTCGAGGTCAGATGAGCTAGGCGCGCGCCATCGAGTGAGTATCAACACGACTTACCACCTGGTCATTGACTTTCTGCCACTCCTCTGCGGTTTCTTTGGCTTCACTCCAATGAAAGGCATCAATGGTCGCACACACGGTCGAATCTCTCCAAGAGTACGAGGTTCCATTGTCAGCGTTTCTCGCAAACATGCTGTTGCGTCCCCCAAAGGCTTGAATTTGACACGACAGCCAGCATTTGTTATCAATCGGCTCCACCAACTCGTGAATTCTCCCGGTGACCCACTCTGGCCAACCGTCTTGGACCAGAGTGGTGCTCTTCGTCAGGTAAGTCCGTTTGACATATGGCAATGCGTACTCGCGCACATTGGTGAAGAGCCACATCGGGGTGAGGCGACTCATGGGTTTCCTCTCGACATCGTCATCGCCGAAGATGTGTAGAGCCCCTTTTCGGAACAGGTCGAACCAAGCCATATCGGGTTTGTCGTCCTTGGAAAAGGGAACCCATTGCGCATAGACGATGATAGTTCGCGGCCAACCCGGCATCTGGTTGGTGCCGAAGATGTCCGGGTGTTCAGTTTTGATGTTTTCATCGAGTCCCGGCCAGAGTCCTCTTAATGGGAAACTCGAGCTCAGCACCGAGATACACAAGTCGTAGTTTCTCGGAAAGTCCAGGTTGTCGGACATCTCGGCGAGGTGACCGAGCAGACGTTTGACGGTGTTGCGGTCGTAGAAGTGAATTGCTTTGAGTCCCAGAGAGCCAGTATAGTCCTCGTCGCGGTGGGGTTCAATGAGAACGTGTGTGATGACGCCCATGTTGCCCGGGCTGCCTCCAAGCACACCAAAGAAGAGATCGGGGTCGGATTCTTTGGTGACCTCCAGCTCGAGGCCATCTGCGTTGATCATATAGATTGTGCGAATGTGGTCACCGAAAAGGCCGAAGCTCCGACCCAGCTGGCCTGACAGTCAGAATTAGATGAGTATGATAAGTCTTGACAATGACCACAAGGGGCTCTTACCGTAGCCACCTGTTTGGACGTGTCCCCCGAGGTGTACGTGTGCACATTGTCCGGTAGGCACGAACAATTGGTGGCGACCGAGAAACTTGTTGAACTCTAGCAGGGCATGAGATACGCTCGCGAAGACAAAGCGCTTTCCATCATCTGGTTCCTTCGGAGGCAGCAGGACCAGATCATCCGGGCTTCGGAATGTTTTGCCCAGGTCCAATTGGATGTTTTGCCCTCCCGTCGACGAGGCACCGCTGTACTGGTGTCCACCGGTCCTGATGGCGACGGCAATGCCTTGTACTTTTGCATATTGGAGAGCAAGCTTGATGTCTTGCTTGTTCTTGGGCTGGATGACAAGAGCTGGATTCATGTCATGGTCGATTCCGTGAGTGCTTGAAGCGTATTGATATCTGGGCAGCAGAGGAATATAGTCAGGATAGTGACCGTGCAGAGTCTCGCCTCGCCTGCATGGAGGAGCGTACTCACTTGTTGTTGTCCCATGCCTGTGTTCCCTTGACAAACTGCTTGCCCGTTATTCCTGCAATAGTAGCCATGTTGAGAACAGAGAGAATGCTCACGGGCTATCATGAGCTCATATACTTACAATTCTAATTTCTGTCAGCTCGGCTAACAGATGGTCTTCTCAGCTTCGGCTGACGGGTGGGCCACCCATTCGCGATAGGTGATGTAGACACAAGTCTACATCACCTGCAGTGAAGAGGATCTCTAGTCGACCAGGACTCAGCTCAGCTCGTACAGCAGCGCACCGGGTCAGTCAGCAGCGTACCGGACCAGTCAGCATTCCGCAAGAGTTGAATGAGTCCCACGAGAGAGATTGCACGAGCTGACAATGCGTATACTGATGAGGAGGAGGAGGAGGAGGATGCAGCTGAGCTGAGCTGAGCTGAGCTGAGATGAGATGCTGTGCGAAGGTGTGTGATGACTGACAGCCATACAACTATTAGTACCTAGAACAGCATCTCTGGAGACAAATGGTACGCGCTATTATGATGCCTTCTCCTTTTCACGGATTTGAAGGGGTGTGGTGGATGCCAACTCCCAGGGGCGGGCGGTCAAGATTGTAATAGCTTGGCGCAAGGGAAACTTAGGGCTAGGGTTAGGGTTAGGGTTAGGGTCGAGCACTCCCGCGGCGGACTTCCAGATCGACCTCCACCTCATCTACCATCGAGGCACACTATACCACATCATCTACACTAAGAATCTCGCAGACAGCGACATGGCTTCTCTCTTCACCGCGCTTCTGCGCCTCCCGTCTACCACGCGTGCTTGCTTCCGCCCCATCGCCGCCATCAGCGCGACCTCGACCTCGACCACCTCCGCCATCACCACCACCACCACCGCCGCCGCCGCCGCCGCCCTCACAGCGACACGCTTCTTCTCGACCAGCATTACCCGATCCGCCACGTACAACCAGGTCATTCGAGGCTGCAGAGTCGGACAGCGAGCGCGGAAACCCACGTCGCCACAACTGGCGAGATCCCATTGTCCCGCGATGAAAGGAGTGTGTCTCCGGGTGGGAGTGACAAAACCCAAGAAGCCCAATTCAGGCGAGAGGAAAGTCGCGAGGGTGCGCTTGAGTAGTGGCAATACCATTACTGCTTACATTCCTGGAGAGGGTACGCGTCCCGCCCCATCTTCCTCTGCCTCGTCTACCCAACGGCGCCAAGCTCATCTGATATGCCCGCAGGTCACAACGTCCAGCAGCACTCGGTTGTACTAGTGCGAGGTGGACGATCGCAGGATTGTCCTGGTGTCAAGTATCATCTGGTGAGAGGCGCCATGGATTTGGTAGGTCTTGCTGAGTTTCAGCCACTCCATTCGACTTCCCACTAATGCCTATACACAGGGTGGTGTGGGTAACAGGGTCACGAGTAGATCCAAGTATGGCACGAAGAAACCCAAGACTGCAACATAAGGCAACAAGGAGATTTCCACATCGCGCTGTTGCACGACCATCTGTGCGACTTTCATGCTGCATGTCTGGCGTCTGCTTCGGTTCTGATGAACCAGCGCCATCGACAAAATGCGGCTGCATCGGAGACGTCACCGGTGGTTAGCAAGCAATGGCTCGAGTATCATCAACGAGCCAAGAATGAGTTACAATGCGAGAGAGACGTGCACAGCATCAGCGCTCAGAATACTTTAGCTGCAGAGCCAAGTGCGGAGAGCTCATCTTCATTGGCACTTTTTGTCAGGACAAGCCAAAGTTGGAACTCGTCTGGAATTCGCCAAGATGGATTGTGAGACATCATGGCCGATCTCTTCCCGGACACGGAGAGGAAGCTCCCTCTTTACGTTGCATATCAGACTACCTCCTACGAGGCAATAGCCCATCTTCGTATTCTTCACTGGATGCAGGTATCACATAGGCACGTGTACACATGAGCATCACGAACATGTAAGAGTATGGTAAAAAAAAAAACAGTCAACGTAGTAGCATGAACGCATTCCTCATGGGCGTCCAATGTGCATATATCTCGATACCAGCTGCCGTTGACTTGTGCGCATCAAGGCCTCCAACTGTACGAGGACTCGCCACCCCACGACCAAAGCTACAAGAGAAGACAAGAAGACAAGACAACATGTCCTATTCAGTCACTCTCAGTTCCCTCGCCTTGTTCATGACATCCCTGGCGTATCGTTCCCCGCTCCTCCCATTGATCACACACTAATAGCATCCGTCGTGCCTCAGACTCTGCCTGCTACATTGGCACCTCCACAGTCCCCCACCCGGCCCTGAGCTGCACCCCTTTCGACGGCATATGTCCCATGATGGCATGTGCCGAAACCGCCCGGCCCAAAGCCACCATTACCGTTCCCAAGAACTATGCCGAGTTGATGATCACCGGGTGTGTTGGTAGCAATGTGCCGACGACGGTGACGAGCTTTGGCGGGAAGTGTACGACTGATTGTGGACCGATTACTTGTCCCACGTTGACCGTCACCGAGAGTACTGGGGAGAAAAAGGAGTGTTGTTTTATCACTTATTCAAACGTACGCACGTGCATCGCATGTCGCTGGTCTGCGAAAGAGTCGAAGGCTATGCAGCGAGATTGGGTAGGTAACTCAAAATAAAAAGGAGCAAAGCAGCAGGTACAAGAGTAATGTGATAGCCGGGTCTCGACACTGATCTTGTATGCGCTGGCAAGATTAGTTGCATGCCCTCTTTTTTGAGCTACCTCTCCCTCTCCTTTATCTCCCTCCTCTTCCCCCTCTCCCACTTCCCCCTCTCCCACTTCCCCCTCTCCCACTTCCACCCCTTTTACTGGGCCGAGCATTCTTCTCCTTCCTCTTGTCCTGGAGACTTCTCAGCTTCCTCACATCCTCCACGCCCCTTAATTCACTCTTGCCCTTGCCATCTGCATACTTTCCAACCCTCTTCTCCTTGGCCTCGGCAACCCTCTTCTTCCTCACATGATAATCATCTCTGTACTTGTCCGCCTCCTTGGGCGCACGTTCCTGTTTATGCTTGAATCTTCCTCCTCCCCTCTGACTATCGCTATTCGCCAAATGATGATGAGAATTTGCCTTTTCCATCTCCCCGACTCTCGGCAATCTCTCCACACGGTTGTCCTTCCTCCATCGATCAAATCTTCCGCTCTTGAAACTTGCAGCAATCTTCAGCCCAGATTCGCCCCGAATCATCTTCGCTCCTTTACTCCCGTCTTCATCATTAGCCCGCTGCACATATTTTTTACTTTTCTTATCCCATCTCAATCCCGATCCAGCTTTGGTCGCAAGTTTCATACTACTGTCTTCATCGCCATTGAGATCCATTGTCGCGCTGCGAGCTTGATCAAGGAAATGGTTCGAGGCGTTGGTGCCGCCGGAGTGAACACCGTAGCCTTTGTCCTCGACCATGTTGATTGTGGAGGGCGTGTATGACATGAAAAATTCGTCATCTTGCGCGGATGCATCTGCCGTTCTTTTGGCTTTCTTTGCTTGGCGTTTGGAGGAAGAAGACGGGTCGGAAGGAGTTGCAAATGTCATTTCAAGTTCGGAGTCAGAGGCGAGTTCCATGTCGACGCCGTTAGGTTGAGTCAGGATGAGTTCGTCGGGGTCGGAGTCGGAGTCGTCTGCGGTTGCCGCTCCTTTGGAGATGGCAAGATCGTCTTCCATAGCGTTTTCTTGAGCCCGCGCTTTTCTTTGCTTCTGTGCCTCGATGGTCATTCTTCGCTTCTTCATTACCTCCGCTGCTGCGTCTTTTGCATCGCCACGCTTGCCGACCTCAAAGACAGTCTCCACAGGTCGGAAGCTAGATACTCTTGCAAGCATGTCTAGCCGCTGTTGCTCGACATCGGCGCTCTCATCGGCCTCGAACAGCATATTCGTCGCGCTGGAATCCTCACTCTGCGCAACTTGTTTCGCTCGCTTCACACTTTCCGCAGACGCAGAATTCCGTGTTCGTAGATACTGCTTCTCACCCTTTGCCGCCACATCACGCATCGACTGTAAATCGATATCTTCGTCAATGACCTTGGCAGCCTCCTCTGTATATCGTTCAAGTGCATCTCTGCGCAAGTTGCCTGCAACAATAGCATGCTGAAACATGCCCGGCTCTTTTGACGTTCTCCCCATGATCAGCTTGCGACTGAGGAAGAGCTGCAGGTCCAGCAGATATGGCATGTCAGGTTGTGTGATTAAGCTGTAACTCCATCCCTCCTTGCCTGCTCGGGCGGTGCGACCAACGCGATGCACGAAGATTTTGGGCTGTGAAGGGAAGTCGTAGTTGATGACATTAGCAAGAAGAGGCACATCCAGGCCACGAGCGGCGACATCTGTGACGACTAGGATGTTGCTTATGCCGGAGCGGAAGTCGTGGACCTGCATCTTGCGAGCCGTCTGATCGAGTGAGCCGTAGACGTAAGACGTGGCATACCCCCAAGCTTTGAGGAAGTTCGCAAGATACTCCACGTGATGCTTGGTCGAGGTGAAGACCACGGTCGAATGCGGCGAAGTAGCCTCGTTCGCAGCGGGACCATCAGCGCCTCGTTTCCTCTTCTTCCCATCGCCACCGCTACCCTTCCTTGCCTCGTTGGCCAGCTTCTCTCGGTCGTTGGCGCCTGTCGGCATCTTGATGACGTCTTGTAGAATATGTAACAGCGCGCCCTCCTTTTCCGCTCTCTTCACAGTAAAGAAAGCACTCTGCAGCCCCGGCGCAATCTTGCTCTCCGCATCCAATCGCACCAGCTTTGGGTCCTGCAGGCCCGCCCTCGCAAACTCCACCAGGCTCTTCGGTAATGTAGCAGAAAACAAAAGCGTCTGCCTCGTCGCGGGCAGAGAATGCATAATCTCCATCAACTGCGCGGCAAAGCCCATCTCAAACAAACGATCGGCCTCGTCAAACACCATGTACTTGACAGAGCTCAAGTCCAGCCCCATTTCCACCTTGACGTGTTCGAATCTTCCCGGCGTGGCAATAATGATATCCGGATTCGCAGCCATGGACCCGAAGTTGTCCTCGATGCCATCTCCTCCCACAATCAACACCGTCCTCAAGTCGGTGCCTTTACCCATCTCCTTGACCACCTTGAGTGTCTGTAGCGCCAATTCACGCGAGGGACTGAGGATCATGGCTCTTGCGCCGAATTTGGCGGAATGAGCCTTCAACTTCTCGATCATGGGAATCACAAACGCCGCCGTCTTTCCGGACCCAGTCCGCGCCATTCCGACGACATCCTGTCCGTCTAGTATGAGGGGAATTGTCTTTCTCTGAATGGGAGTGGGCACATTGAAGCCCTTGCGCGTAATAGCCTTGAGGAGATGGGTGTTGAGGCCCATGCCCTGGAATGCGCCCGCCTTTTTGGCAGTTTTACTGTCATTTTTGCGGTTGGCCAGCGATTGGGTGGCGGCGATGAAGGCGTCGTCGCTGTCGGAGGCGTCTTCGATGGCGGGAGGTCGTGCGGGTGGAAGATTGGTGTTGTTGGTGTTGTTGCTGTTACTGTTGTTCAAGTTGCCGCCGTCGCCGTCGCCGTCGTCGTCGGAGAGGAGATCGGGGTGGCCGCCAAAGAGTGACTTGGAAATGTCAAACTCGGTCTCCGACAGCGCTGGGGAGGCTGAGCGGAGCATTCTTCTTGTTGTTGTTGCTGATCAAGGATGTTGGAGCGACATGTGCGTCAGGTGAAGGAGGAGAGAGGTAGAGCGTAGAGGTCGAGAGGACGAGAGTCTGCTGGAACTTTTCTCTATTGCAGGTAGGAGGTACCAATATTAAGCTTCGAGAATCCCTGTCAATTTGCTATCTTATCGCGCTTGGCATAGAACTAGGTACCTCCGTACCTCAGTTTTCATGTTTCACCTGGTACACCGTAGGAGGTACACCGTACACTGTACACGATCGTACATATACCATCCTAAGGTAGATACTATACCATACTACCTCACTGTTGACTGCTCAGCCGTATCGTACTGGCCCATTTCTCCCCTCCCTAAACCAGTCCTCCGTCTCTGCCTCCCTCTCGTCCGCATAATTAATAATCGTGCTTTTGGTCGTCGTATACGCGTGATATGCATCGACTCCATTCTCACTTCCCACTCCGGAGCTACCAGTCCCGCCCCAAGGACTGCTCGGATCATTTCGGTGATGCGTGTTGATCCAGCAGATTCCAGACTCTATGCGTTCTGACAGCCGGTATGCCTCCGAAAGATCCTGCGTCCAGACGGCAGCACCGAGCCCGAATTCGCTATCATTCGCGAGTGCGAGAGCTTCGTCTTCGGTAGTGTACGAGGTAATGACAATGACGGGTCCAAACCCCTCTTCTCTCCAGATTCGGTGCTCCTGGATGGTTTCAATGCCCGTGCGATGTACGAGAACTGTAGGTGGGTAGAAATAACCGGGGGTAAAGTCGAAGTCGTCAATGGCGGACCGTCCTGACATGCGACTTCCACCCGCCACCACTTCCAGCCCAGTCGACTTGGCATCTTCAACCAATCTCGAGACATGATCGAGTTGCTTCTGTGAAATGATCGGTCCCATGGTAGACTCTGGATTCGTCGGTGCCCCCATCCGGCGACTGATCGACTCTGCTTTGGTCGCAATCTTCTCCACGAATGAGTCCAACATGAGGTGCTGCACGATGATCCGTGTCGCTGCTACACATGTCTGTCCGCTTGCCACAAAGGACGCAAAGGCCACCCCATTGACGGCGAGATCCAGGTTGGCGTTGCTAGTCACAATGACGGGCGCTTTGCCGCCCAATTCGGCTGTAAACTTGGCCAGATTGCCTCCAGCGATGGCGCCGATCGCTCTTCCTGAGGGAGTGCCACCTGTGACATCGACCTTTTTGATCAGTGGGTGGGATACCAGAGCTTTGCCGGTGCTTGCACCGTACCCAGGCAGGACGTTGAAGACGCCATCCGGCAGACCGGCCTGCTTGAGCAGTTTTCCGAGTGCGAGAGAGGTGATTGGAGTCAATTCGGAAGGCTTGAGTATGACACAATTGCCTGCGGCTAGAGCTGGGGCGATTTTCTTGACCGCAATCAGGAGCGGGTGGTTGAAAGGGGTGATCTGGACAACCACTCCTAGTGGACGTCTATCTACCCAGTTGTGTAATTTACCAGTAGTCGGCAGGACTGGTCGCTCCTCCGTCCGTATGAGTGCGGCATAGTACTTGAACCACTTCACTGTCGTTTTTGTGATGAGCTATTTTCCGGCATGCTATCATCATGGCGAACTCACCTACCCAATGACGGCACCTGGGCCTTCATCTCTCGGATTGCACGCCCAGTCTGCTGGACCTCTAATGCGATGAGGTTGGGCAAGTTGGCAGTAAGCAGCTCTGCGGCTTTCTCTAGCACATCTGCACGATGGTGACGTTCCCATCTCGACCAGACACCAGAGCGAAATGTCTCATGGGCTTTGGAGACGGCGTATTCCACATCAGCGGCACTGGCAGACTGGCACCTGGAGGGAGCATATCAGCGTTAATTCATCCTGGTCGTCGCCAACACCGCCTGCTCCTACAGTGCGAATATCTGCGCTGTGGATGGGTCCTCGATGTGTATCAATTCGCCGCTGCCCGGGTGATCCTGTCCGGCAATCCAGAGCTGGTACGGTTGAGCCATCTTCCTGCTCCTTTCCCACGCTGGATGAAGGTGGATGTTGCGTCGGAGCAGTGGACAGCCACGATGAGACCGGTCGTTCGCTGCGGAACATGTTGATGAGAACTTACCTAGGTACATATTGTTTCAATGAAGCATACGAATATGATTAGTAAGCAATGCGGGCAAAGCGGGGAAGGTGAAGCATAGATTGATTAATATAGAAAAAGGGTGAAAAGGGTAATAATCAATAGAGGTGAATAGTCGCTTATTCTTCTAATATGTCCTACGGGCC
>JH792620.1:2819-30742 GCA_000291705.1 Sphaerulina populicola P02.02b | reverse complement strand
AATGGAATAAACAAACAAACAAACAAACAAACACGTAACTATTACACGTAACTGTCGTATAACACGTTCGTATAGTACGGTTGGTTCGCTCGTAACTATCGAATAATACGTCGTATTGTATAATTGGTTCGGTTCTTGTCCGTAATTATAAGTTATATCTTAGAAGCTTCTAGTACAGTTCTTGTAGCCTAAGGCTTTGCGTTTATCTGATACTAGTATAGAATATACGCGCAGACCGAATTAGGAAGGTTGTTTCTTCTAATAATATATATAATATAGAAACCTACGGAATTCCGGGCTTATAACCTATTGAAGTGAATAAATAAGTTATATAGTGTTTTTGATTGAGTGTCTATCTAGTAGATATATATATGTGTGTACTAACTTATATATATGTCTGTTTGTATCAAACAGATCTTATAAGTTATGTATTACGTAGTTTGGAAGTTACTTGAGTTATATATACTAACATGCTCTAGGTCAGATACCTAATATGCCTAGGTTATATAATATACCTAATATGCCTAGTATGCCTAGGGTATCTAATATGCCTGATATGTGTTACGTGTGTAGGTCAGCTAATATAGGTTACCTAATATGCCTGAGTTCTGTAGTTCTATTAACATACCTAATATGCCTAAGTTCTATATGTTGATAGAACTACAGAACTCAGGCATGTCAGGTGACCTATGTTAGCTGACCTACACACGTGAGACATGTTAGATACCCCAGGCATGCTAGGCACATCAGGCATATTATGTAACCTAGGCATATTAGGTGTCTAACCTAGAGTATGTTAGTATATATAACTTAGGTAACTTCCAAACTACGTAATACATGACTTATAAGATCTGTTTGATACAAACAGACATATACATAAGTCAGTACACACATATATATATCTACTAGACAGACACTCAATCAAAACACTATACAACTTATTCATTTACATCAATAGGTTATAAGCCCGGAATTCCGCAGGTTTCTATATTATATATATCATTAGAAGAAACAACCTTCCCAATTCGGTCTGCGCGTATATTCTATACTAGTATCAGATAAACGTATAGCCTTAGGCTACAAGAACTATACTAGAAGCTTCCAAGATATAACTCACAATCACGGATAAGAACCGAACCAATCAAACAATACGACGTATCATTCGACAGTTACGAGCGAACCAATCGTACTACACGAACGTGTTATGCGACAGTTACGTACGATAGTCACGTGCACCCTACTATAGAACTTCGAGCTATACGAACTTCTAACCTACACTACTACACCAACATACTATATCACAAAAAATCTATCAACCTATCGATAACACGTCTACACCAACACATAGCGCGCAGCAAACATGCAGAAACAGACCGATATATAGCAAACACGGAAACCGACCGATTTACGACACCGAACAGAGAAAAAATCAAGAAAAACTAAAGTCACGTAGTAACACGAATTACGGATACGGACATAAGCGAGACAATAGCGACGACGACGATAGCAATCTACCTCTATAAAGACAAATCGATACTAACACTCGAATAGTATATACTGCTATTACGACCACGTCTATTACGCTCATCACGCTTATTACGCCTATTACGCTCATTACGATCATTAACTACTCCCTTGCACACTTTACTATCGACAGCTCTATTACCGTCGCTATCATTATGACCGACAATATACGATTACTACTACTTACTCGCCTTAATGGCCTACTACAGTAGACACTTTGGCGCTCGCGTATTGTTAACAAAATCATTCTTAGTAGCTACGGAGCTACCGTTTCGACCGGCAAATTCACCCCCATCCAACGCCAAGAAGTCACTGTCATACTAGCCACCGACGACACTCTAGCAGTAATACTACCCGGCGAGAGCGATGAAGCCTACGAACAACGACTCGAGAGCTAGAACGAGAAGCAGCTCGGCGCCTACGCGCTAGTAAAGGAATACTATAGGTTAATCGCTCGCTTACTACTTAAAACAGCCGAATCACTCTACGAACCTATTTTGACCGCTATCGACATACGTTTACGACCCGAATTCGAGATCGCCGGCTTAGGCCGCTACTAAGAACTGTGTTACAGCTTTACGACACTCTTACTCGCTAGCTACACCAATATCTCCGACTACAGCGCCAAGTTCACCGAACTTTACGACGGAATAGTCGCTATTCACGATCGACTAGTACTACTAGAGTTATACTTGGTACAGGCTTACCTTAGCGGACTAAGTAACGCGTTCAAAGAGTTCATTACGGCCTTCAACCTATAGTACTTACTAGTTCTAACAGTCACTAATAGCGTACCCTAGGCAGCAGTTAGCCTCGCTATCGTACGAAGAAAGGTAGAAGAATACGCCAGTCGGATCCAGAGCGATAGTAATATAACGCTCTACAACCAACAACGACGAACCTTCGATTACCCTGTCTGCAAACACTATAGCAAACGATACAAGGGTACATACTGGACTGTAGACGCTAGCAAGGCACCTTAGGGTTGGATCGACCGAAACAACAACGCTACTACCGCTGCTATAGCTACGTCAGACAAAAAGCGAAAAACTACCGACGACGCCGTATTCGGAGACAAGGCATCAACAGCGAAGAGTAAAGAACGATACAACGTACTGCTAACAGGTGAAGCTATATACTTTACCTCCTATGACGCTACTCGCGAATATATAGCTATTCACCGAGGTATCAACCTTTACGACTGCTTCATTCTCGATAGCGGAGCGACCGGATCACTTATCGGCCGCAAAGATCTATTTATCGACGGAACCTACGATACTATCGACTCCGTAGAATCAAACGGTATTGGTAGTACCAAGCTCAGACCAGTAGGCTAGGGCACGTTACGAATTCGATATCGAAATAGTCGGTAGATCCAGATACCTAATACGTAGTATTCACTAAGCGTAGGCGTCAACCTTCTATCACTCAACGCTATATAGCTATACATCTAGAGCATTACGAAAACTAGTAACGGCCTCAGTTTCATACAAGCATACGGAGGTAACGAATTCACTACTACTATCACTAGCGGCCTATTGATACTAGACATATACCAAGAATGACTATCTCAACTATTAGTTACCGGCTCCGGGTTCTATAGAGCCGCCTACTCTGTAGACAAATCACTCCGACTATAGCATAAGCGAATAGCATACCTTAGCAAGCGCGGGTTACTTAAGCTCCGAACTATAGCTACGGGTATAGAAACAATACGTAACGATAGTCACTGCATTTGTGAAAGCTGCGTGCTCGGTCGACAGTTATCGAAACCATACAACCATTACCTTCCGCGCGGACGTTACAAAATGGACGTTATTCACACCGACGTAGCATACGCACCAATCGAGTCATTCGATAGCTACAAATACTTTGTTAGCATTATTGATAACTAGAGCCAATAGGGAGTTACCAAACCAATTCAGCGACGCTCCGACGCGCTAGTTACTATTGAAGAATTCATTATTATAAACAGTACACCCGAATGCTTTACGACCCTTCTTATCCAAGACAGGGGAGGTAAGAACATAAGCGACAGTTACCTTAGATAGCTACGAAATAGGGGGATTACGTTACACCTGTCTAGTACCGAACAACACTAGTAGAACGGTGTCGCCGAAGCATACAACAAAGTAATCGAACAAAAAACGCAGTCTACTATACTATATTCACCAAACCTTGATCTACGTTACTAGTCCTTAGTAATCGAACACGGAATTACGTATCTACGGAACCGATTACTATATCGTAGGTTGATAGTCACTCTATACGAGGCTTGGACGGGCAACAAACCGCACCTCGCCAATATACGAATCATCGGCTGCAAAGCCTACGTTCACCGATTAACTGCCGATATAAACAAGTTAATTGGTACTAAGGCTAGAATCGAACAGTTACTAGGGTTCAAAGGTAACGGATACTATCTCGTTACTTCCGAAAACCCTAGGCGTCCATAATAGCGTTTCGACGTAGACTTCGATAAACTACATCCCAACTGTACTAGTATTACTGCGAGCGATAGTAACGACGCAGATAATATAACTGCAGAACTAGGGGGAGACAAAGAAATAGCTTAGTAGCTAGTCACTTCTTCCGCTAACACCCCGGCCAAATCCGGGGGGTCACTAGAAAAAGCGGGTCCATCCTCAAAACGACTAGTAACAGGTTACCTACTATTATTAAAAAGAACTCGCCCTATAACGAGCGACAGTCATTATAGCTACGAGTTACTACAGACAGGCTACGAGTCTACGAACTACGAGTCTACGAACTACGAGTTACGAGACTACGAGTTACTGTAGTCAGGCTACGAGCAATTACTACTATCTACTCCTCCGGGTTACGTATTAAATATACGACCCAAAACAATCGGTATTGACGTACCTACAGCCGAACTTATCCAAGAAGGCAAACGACAGCGCAAACCGAGACATCTCTACTAGTAATACGAGAGTAACGCTACTAACGATACCGCCTAATTCAACCTACTGCTTCTTATACTTATAAGCTATTTACTAGCCTCAGAACCATACGAGCCGTCTATATACGACGACGCCAAGCTCTATAGTAGCAGATAGAGTAACTAGAAGCCCGTACTAGATAACGAACACTATTCACTATAGCGCAACGCAGTATAGCGAGTAATCAAACGATCAGAAGCCAATAGTAAGATCCTTAAAGGCAGGTAGGTATTCAAAATTAAACGGATTAGTAACAAAGTGAAGTATAAGTACCGCTAGGTAGTAAAAGGGTTTATACAAGATAGTAAATACCTCGAAACCTATATATTAATCGTAAAGCCTATAAGCTACAAGGCACTATTCGCTATCGCTGTAGCTAGAGACTACGAAATCGAACAGATGGACGTAAAGACAGCGTTTCTTTACGGTACCCTCGATAGTAAAGAGCCTATCTATATAGAACAACCGGACGGATTCACGGACGGAACCAATAACGTATACTTACTCCTCAAAGCGCTATATAGATTAAAACAGTTACCTCGTATATAGTACGCTACATTAACTACGTATCTAGAAGCGGCCGGATTCACTACACTAGACGCCGATATAAGCATGTTCGTAAAAGGCGAGACATTCATCGTAGTCTACGTAGATGACTTGCTTATCGTAGGTCTATACGTTACGGAGATCAATAGCGTAAAGAAACACCTTAGCGACCGATTCGAGATAAGTGACTTAGGGCCGTACTATTACTATCTAGGTATAATTATTAGAAGGAACCGATCTATACGTACTATTTACCTAAGTCAGAGTAACTAT
The DNA here is from genome assembly GCA_000291705.1 of Sphaerulina populicola P02.02b. NCBI lineage: Eukaryota > Fungi > Ascomycota > Dothideomycetes > Mycosphaerellales > Mycosphaerellaceae > Sphaerulina > Sphaerulina populicola. The sequence continues at coordinate 25,439 of JH792620.1, read as the reverse complement.
ATCGAGCAATTCTTAAAGAAACACGATATATAGAACAACGTAAAGGTCAAAGCTATTCTACTCGATCTAAGTCGAAAACTAACCCCTACGCCGAACGGCTATTAAGCTACCGACGCGTTTCGCACTAAATACTAGAGCGCTATAGGCTCACTTATGTATGCGATACTAGGCACGCGCCTAGACATTGCCTACGCAGTATTAGTAGTAAGTCGATTCGCTAGTAACCCTACAAACGAGTACTACGCAGCAGTAACGGACATCTTCCGTTACCTCCGCGGTACTATCCATTACGAGCTTACCTTCACCGGCGAACTTACTAACCTTTACGGCTACACCGACTCCGATTGGGCCGGCGATACCGATACGAGACGATCAACCGCCGGTTATACGTTCAACCTAGGCAGCGGCGCTATTACGTAGAGCTCGAAACGACAGCCTACGGTAGTACTCTCTACCTACGAAGCCGAACTAATAGGCCAGACCTAAGTATATAAAGAGGCGATTTGGTTAAGACGGCTATTAGAACAGTTAGGTGAAGGGTAGGCACAGGCGACAGTGATCTTCGGTAATAATATCGGGGCAATCGCACTCGCGAAGAACCTATAGGCACATCACTCGCGAACGAAACATATCGCTATTCAAGAGCGCTAGTAATACGAGAAGATAGATAGTAAAGAGGTAGATATTCAATAGACACCGACGAACCGTATAGTCGTAGACGGGCTTACGAAGCTACTACTACGACTAGTATTCGTAGAGTTCAGAAAGGCTCTTAGGGTACACGAGGGCGGGCAGTAGTAACAACCGCGCGACGGTAGTAACGGCCGCACGATAGTAGTAACGAGTCGATCACATAACTGCGCAACCGCACGACCTTCACGATCGTAGTAAAGAGTCGATTGCAGTAATAAAAAACAATACCTATAACAACTAATACCCTTTTCGAGCGCTCTCATTGGCCGGAATAGATTGATGCCTTAGTACTAAGGTAGGGGGATGTTGATGGAACTATAGAACTTAGGTATATCAGGTAACCTATATTAGCTAACCTACACACGTAAGACATGTCAGATACCCTAGGCATACTAGGCACATCAGGCATATTATATAACCTAGGCATATTAGGTGTCTGACCTAGAGTATGTTAGTATACATAACTTAGGTAACTTCCAAACTACGTAATATATGACTCATAAGATCTGTTTGATACAAACAGACACATACATGAGTCAGCACACACATATATATATCTACTAGACAGACACTCAATCAAAACACTATGCAACTTATTCATTCACATCAACACTATAGTTCTATTAACTTCCCCCTACCTTAGTACTAAGGTATCAATCCATTCCGGCCAATAAGAGCGCTCGAAAAGGGTATCAGTTGTTATAGGTATTGTTTTTATTACTGCAATCGACTCTTTACTGCGATCGTAAAGGTCGTACGGTTGCGTAGTTATATAATCGACTCGTTACTACTATCGTGCGGCCGTTACTGCCGTCGTACGGTTGTTACTACTGCCCGCCCTCGTGTACCCTAAGAGCCTTTCTAAACTCTACGAATGCTAGTCGTAGTAGTAGCTTCGTAAGCCCGTCTGCGACTATACGGTTCGTCGGCGTCTATTGAATATCTACCTCTTTACTATCTATCTTTTCGTATTGCTAGCGCTCTTGAATAGCGATGTGTTTCGTTCGCGAGTAATATGCCTATAGGTTCTTCGCGAGTACGATTGCCCCGATATTATTACCGAAGATTACTATCGCCTATGCCTGCCCTTTACCCAACTGTTCTAATAGCCGTCTTAACTAAATCGCCTCTTTATATACTTAGGTCTAGCCTATTAGTTCGGCTTCGTAGGTAGAAAGTACTACCGTAGGCTATCGTTTCGAGCTCTACGTAATAGCGCCGCTGCCTAGGTTAAACGTATAACCGGCGGTTAATCGTCTCGTATCGGTGTCGCCGGCCTAATCGGAGTCGGTATAGCTGTAAAGGTTAGTAAGTTCGCCGGTAAAGGTAAGCTCGTAATAGATAGTGCCGCGGAGGTAACGGAAGATGTCCGTTACTACTACGTAGTGCTCGTTTGTAGGGTTACTAGCGAATCGACTTACTACTAATACTGCGTAGGCAATGTCTAGGCGCGTGCCTAGCATCGTATATATAAGTAAGCCTACCGCGCTCTAGTATTTGGTACGAAACGCGTCGGTAGCTTAATAGCCGTTCGGCGTAGGGGTTAGTTTTCGACTTGGATCGAGTAGAATAGCTTTAACCTTTACGTTGTTCTATATATCGTATTTCTTTAAGAATTGCTCGATATAGTTACTCTGACTTAGGTAAATAGTGCGTATAGATCGGTTCCTTCTAATGATTATGCCTAGATAGTAATAGTACGGCCCTAAGTCACTTATCTCGAATCGGTCGCTAAGGTGTTTCTTTACGCTATTAATCTCCGTAACGTATAGACCTACGATAAGCAAGTCATCTACGTAGACTACGATAAATGTCTCGCCTTTTACGAACACGCTTATATCGGCGTCTAGAGTAGTGAACCCGGCCGCTTCTAGATACGTAGTTAATGTAGCGTACTATATACGAGGTAACTGTCTCAATCTATATAGCGCTTTAAGGAGTAAGTATACGTTATTAGTTCCGTCCGTAAATCCGTCCGGTTATTCTATATAGATAGGCTCTTTACTATCGAGGGTGCCGTAAAGAAACGCTATCTTTACGTCTATCTGTTCGATTTCGTAGTCTCTAGCTACAGCGATAGCGAATAGTACCTTGTAGCTTATAGGCTTTACGACTAATGTATAGGTTTCGAGGTATTCACTATCTTATATAAACCCTTTTACTACCTAGCGGTACTTATACTTTACTTTGTTACTAATCCGTTTGATTTTGAATACCTACCTACCTTTAAGGATCTTGCTATTAGCTTCTGATCGTTTGATCACTCGCTATACTACGTTGCGCTTTAGTGAATAGTATTCGTCGTCTAGTACGGGCTTCTAGTCACTCTATCTGCTACTATAGAGCTTGGCGTCGTCGTATATAGACGGCTCGTATAGTTCTAAGGCTAGTAAATAGCTTATAAGTATAAGAAGTAGTAGGTTGAATTAAGCGGTATCGTTAGTAGCGTTACTCTCGTATTACTAGTAGAGATGTCTCGGTTTGCGCTGTCGTTTGCCTTCTTGGATAAGTTCGGCTATAGGTGCGTTAATACCGATTGTTTTAGGCCGTATATTTGATACGTAACCCGGAGGAGTAGATAGTAGTAATTGCTCGTAGCCTAACTATAGTAACTCGTAGTCTCGTAACTCGTAGTTCGTAGACTCGTAGTTCGTAGACTCGTAGCCTGTCTATAGTAACTCGTAGCTATAGTAACTATCGCTCGTTATAGGGCGAGTTCTTTTTAATAATAGTAGGTAACCTATTGCTAGTCGCTTTGTAGATAGACCCGCTTTTTCTAGTAACCCCCCGGATTTGGCCGGGGTATTAGCGGAAGTAATTGGTTGTTAAGCTACTGTTTCTTTGTCTCCCCCTAGCTCTACTACTATATTATCTACGTCGTTACTATCGCTCGTAGTAACGCTAGTATAGTTGGGGTATAGTTCATCGAAGTCTACGTCGAAGCGCTATTATAGACGCCTAGGGTTCTCGGAAGTAACGAGGTAGTGCCCGTTACCTTTGAACCCTAGTAACTGTTCGATTCTAGCCTTAGTACTAATTAATTTGTTTATATCGGTAGTCAATTTGTAGACATAGGCTTTGTAGCCGATGATTCGTACGTTAGCGAGGTACGGTTTGTTACCTATCTATACCTCGTATAGAGTAACTGTTAGCCTGCGACATAGTAATCGGTTCCGTAGGTACGTGATTCTATATTCGACTACTAACGACTAGTAACGTAGGTCAAGAGGTAAATTGATTATAGTAGATTGTGTTTTCTGTTCTATTACTTTGTTGTATGCCTCGGCGATACTATTCTACTAGTATTGTTCGGTACTAGACAGGTATAGTGTAATCCCCCTATTTCGTAGCTATCTAACGTAACTGTCGCTTATATTCTTACCCCCCCTATCTTGGATAAGGAGGGTCGTAAAGCATTCGGGGGTACTGTTTGTAGTAATGAATTCTTGAATAGTAACTAGCGCGTCGGAACGTCGTTGAATTGGTTTGGTAACTCCCTATTAGCTCTAGTTATTAATAATACTAACAAAGTATTTGTATCTATCGAATAACTCGATTGGAGCGTATACTACGTCGGTGTAGATAACGTCCATTTTGTGACGTCCGCGCGGAAGGTAATAGTTGTATAGTTTCGATAACTATCGGCCGAGTACGTAGCTTTCACAAATGTAGTAACTATCGTTACGTATTGTCTCTATTCTAGTAGCTATAGTTCGGAGCTTGATTAGGCCGCGCTCGCTAAGGTATACTATTCGCTCGTACTATAGTCGGAGTAACTTATCTACGGAGTAGGCAGCTCCGTAGAAACCGGTAACTAGTAGTTGAGATAGTCATTCTTAATGCATATCTAGTATCAACAGCCCGCTAGTAATAGTCGCGGTAAATTCGTTACCTCCTTGCGTAAAGGTAAGGCCGTCGCTAGTCTTAGAAATGCTCTAGATATATGGCTACATAGCGTTAAGCGATAGTAGGTTGATACCTACGCTTAGTAAATACTACGTATTAGGTATTTGAATCTACCGTCCATTTCGGCATCGAATTCGTAACGTGCCCTAGCCTACTAGTCTAAGCTTCGCACTACTAATACTATTTGACTCTACGGAATCGATAGTATCGTAGGTTCCGCCGATGAATAGGTCTTTGCGGCCGATAAGTGATCCGGTCGCTCTACTATCGAGAATAAAGCAGTCGTAGAGGTTAATACTACGGTGAATAGCTATATATTCGCGAGTAGAGTTATAGGAGGTAAAGTATATAGCTTTACCTATAAGTAACACGTTGTGTCGTTCTTTACTTTTTGCTATAGCTTTGTTACCGAAAACAGCGTCGTCGGTGGTTTTTCGCTTCTTGTCTAGTGTAGCGGTATTGTTATTGCGGTCAATCTATACCTGAGGTGCCTTGCTAGCGTCTACTGTCTAGTACGTTCCTTTGTATCGCTTAGTGCAGTGTTTGTAGACAGGGTAATCGAAGGTTCGTCGCTGCTATTAGTTATAGAGCGTTATATTACTATCGCTCTAGAGGCGACTAGCGTGTTCTTCTACTTTTCTTCGAGCAACGGCTAGGCTAACTGCTACCTAAGGTACACTATTAGTAACTGTCGGAACTAGTGAGTATTGTAGGTTGAAGGCTGTAATAAATTCTTTGAATACGTTACTTAGTCCGCTAAGGTAAGCTTACACTAGGTACGATTCGGGTAGTACTAGTCGTTTGTGAATTGCGACCATTCCGTTATAAAGTTCGGTGAACTTTACGCTATAGTCGGAGATATTAGTACAGCCGGAGAGTAAGAGTATCGTAAAGCTATAGTATAGCTCTTAGTAGCGACCTAAGCCGGCAATCTCGAATTCGGGGCGTAATCGTATATCGATAGCGGTAAGGATAGGTTTGTAAATTACTTTAGCTATTTCGAGAAGTAATCGTACGATTAGACTACAGTATTCCTTTACTAGCGCGTAGGCGCTAAGTTGTTTCTCGCTCTAGCTTTCGAGCCGCAGTTCGTAGGCTTTGTTACTCTCAGCGGGTATCGTTACTACTAGAGTGTTGTCGGTAGCTAGTATAATAGTAACTTCTAGGCGCTTAATAGGTATGAATTTGCCGGTCGAAACGGTAACGCCGTAGCTACTAAGAATGATTTTGTTAACAATGCGCGAGCGCCAAAGTGTCTACTATAGTAGTCTATTAAGGCGAGTGAGTAGTAGCGATCGTGTGTTGTTAGACATAATAATAGTAGTAATAGCGCTATCGATAGTAAAGTGTGCAAGAAAGTAGTTAATAATCGTAATAAGCGTAATAGGCGTAATAAGCGTAATAAGCGTAATAGACGTAGTCGTAATAGGAGTATATACTATTCGAGTGTTAGTATCGATTTGTCTTTATAGATATAGATTGCTGTCGTCGTCGCTATTGTCTCGCTTATATCCGTATCCGTAATTCGTATTACTACGTAACTTCAGTTTTCTTGATTTTTCTATTCGGTATCGTAAATCGGTCGGTTTCCGTGTTTGCTGTATATCGGTCTGTTTCTGTATGTTTGCTATACGCTGTATATTAGTATAGACGTATTATCGATAGGTTAGTAGATATTTTGTAATATAGTATATTAGTATAGTAGTGTAGGTTAGAAGTTCGTATAGTTCGAAGTTCTATAGTAGGGTGTACGTGATTATTATACGTAACTGTCGCATAACACGTTCGTATAGTACGATTGGTTCGCTCGTAACTGTCGAATAATACGTCGTATTGTATAATTGGTTCGGTTCTTATCCGAGATTGTAAGTTATATCTTAGTAGCTTCTAGTACAGTTCTTATAGCCTAAGGCTATACGTTTATCTAATACTAGTATAGAATATACGCGTAGACCGAATTAGGAAGGTTGTTTTTCTAGTAATATATAATATAGAAACCTGCGGAATTCCGGGCTTATAACCTATTGAAGTGAATGAATAAGTTGTATAGTGTTTTGATTGAGTGTCTATCAGTGTCTAGTAGATATATATATGTATATACTGACTTATATGTATGTCTGTTTGTATCAAATAGATCTTATAAGTTATATATTACGTAGTTTGGAAGTTACTTAAGTTATGTGTACTAATATGCTCTAGGTCAGACACCTAATATACCTAGGTTATATAATATGCCTAATGTGCCTAGTATGCCTAGGGTATCTAATATGTCTTACGTATATAGGTCAGCTAATATAGGTCACCTAACATGCCTGAGTTCTGTAGTTCTATCAACAACGTGCACTCTACTATAGAACTTCGAGCTATACGAATTTCTAACCTATACTACTATACCAACATACTATATTACAAAATACCTATCAAATTATTACAAATACGTCTATACTATCGACAACACGTCTACACCGACACATAGCGTACAACCGCACGTAGCAAACATATAGAAACAGACCGATATATAGCAAACAGCGGAAACCGACCGATTTACGATACCTAACCAAGAAAAATAGAGTTACGTAGTAATACGAATCACGGATACCTAAATCAATCGGACATAAGCAAGAGACAATAGCGACGACGATAACAATCTATATCTACGTAAAGAGACAATCGATACTAACACTCGACTAGTATATACTCCTATTACGACTACGCCTATTACGCTCATTACGCTTATTACGATCATTATCAACTACTTCCTTGTATACTTTACTATCGATAGCTCTATTACTATAACCGACAATATACGATCGCTACTACTTACTCGCCTTAATAGCCTACTATAGTAGACACTTTAGCGCTCGCGAATTGTTAACAAAATCATTCTTAGTAGTTATAGTACTACTGTCTTAACCGGCAAATTTATACCTATTAAGCGACTAGAAGCTACTATTATACTAGCTACCGACAACACTCTAGTAGTAACGATACCCGCCGAAAGTAACGAAGCCTACGAACAACGGCTCGAGAGCTAGAGTAAGAAACAACTTAGCGCCTACGCGCTAGTAAAGGAGTACTATAGTCTAATCGCTCGATTACTTCTCGAAATAGCCGAAGCAATTCACGAACCTATTCTTACCGCTATCGATATACGATTACGCCCTGAATTCGAAATTGCTAGCTTAGGTCGTTATCAAGAACTGTACTATAGCTTTACGATACTCTTACTCTCCGGCTGCACTAATATCTCCGACTATAGCGCCAAATTCACCGAACTTTACGATAGAATAGTCGCTATTCACGATCGACTAGTACTACTAGAATCCTACCTAGTATAGGCTTACCTTAGCGGACTAAGTAACGCGTTTAAAGAATTCATTACGGCTTTCAACCTACAGCACTTACTAGTTCCGACAGTTACTAACGGTATACCCTAGGCGGCAGTCAGTCTAGCTGTCGTACGACGAAAAGTGGAAGAACACGCTAGCCGTATCTAGAGCGATAGTAACATAACACTCTATAACTAACAGCGACGAACCTTCGACTACCCTGTCTACAAACACTATAGTAAACGATACAAGGGTATATACTAGACAGTCGATACTAGCAAAGCACCCTAGGGTTGGATCGATCGCAATAACGTACTAGATAAGAAGCGAAAAACCACCGACGACGCTGTATTTGGTAACAAGGCAATAGCTGCGAAGAGTAAAGAACGTTATAATGTATTGCTAATAGGTAAAGCTATATACTTCACTTCTAACGATACTACTCGCGAATACATAGCTATTTACCGAGGTATTAACCTCTACGACTGCTTTATTCTCGATAGCGGAGCGACCGGATCACTTATCGGCCGCAAAGACCTATTTATCGACGGAACCTACGACACTATCGACTCCGTAGAATCAAACGGTATCGGTAGTGCTAAGCTCAGACTAGTAGGCTAGGGTACGTTACGAATTCGATACCGAAATAGTCGATAGATCTAGATACCCAACACTCAATATTTACTAAGCGCAGGCGTTAATCTCCTATTACTCAACGCTATATAGCTATATATCTAGAGTATTACGAAAACTAGCGACGGACTTACCTTTATACAAGCATACGGAGGTAACGAGTTTACTACGACTATTACTAGTAGACTACTAATACTAGACATACATTAAGAATGACTATCTTAACTACTAGTTACCGGTTTCTACGGAGCTACCTACTCCGTAGACAAGTTACTTCGGCTATAGTATAAGCGAATAGCGTACCTTAGCGAGCGCGGCCTAATCAAGCTCCGAACTATAGCTACCGGAATAGAAACAATACGCGACGACAGTTACTATATATATGAAAGTTGTATCCTCGGCCGATAGTCAATAAAACTATATACCTATTACCTTCTACGAGGGCGTTACAAGATAGACGTTATCTATACTAACGTAGTATACGCACTAATTAAATCATTCGATAGGTACAAATACTTTGTTAGTATTATTAATAACTAGAGCTAGTAGGGAGTTACCAAACCAATTTAGCGACGCTCCGACGCCCTAGTTACTATTCAAGAATTCATTACTACAAACAGTACCCCCGAATGCTTTACGACCCTTCTTATCTAAGATAGGGGGGGTAAGAATATAAGCGACAGTTACGTTAGATAGCTACGAAATAGGGGGATTATACTATACCTATCTAGTACCGAACAATACTAGCAGAACGGTGTCGCCGAAGTATACAACAAAGTAATAGAACAGAAAACACAATCTACTATAATCAATTCACCCCTCGACCTACGTTACTAGTCGCCTATAATCGAGTATAGAATTACATACCTACGAAATAGGTCACTATATCGAAGATTGACAGTTACCCTATATAAAGCCTAGACAGGTAACAAACTATACCTATCTAATATACGAATCATCGGCTACAAAGCCTACGTCTACCGATTAACTGCCGATATGAACAAGTTAATTAGTACTAAAGCTAGAATCGAACAGTTACTAGGCTTCAAAGGTAACGGGTACTACCTCGTTACTTCCGAGAACCCTAGGCGTCTATAATAGCGCTTCGACGTAGACTTCGATAAACTATACCCCAACTGTACTAGCGTTACTACGAGCGATAGTAACGACGTAGATAATACGGTAGTAGAGCTAGGGGGAGACAAAGAAATAGCTTAATAACCAATTACTTCCGCTAACACCCCGACTAGATCCGGGGGGTTACTAGAAAAAGCGGGTCTATCTACAAAACGACTAGCAATAAGTTACTTACTATTATCAAAAAGAACTCGTACTATAACGAGCGACAGTCACTATAGCTACGAGTCACTATAGACAGGCTACGAGTCTACGAACTACGAGTTACGAGACTACGAGTTACCGCAGCTAGGCTACGAGCAACTACTATCTATACCTCCGGGGTACGTATCAAACATACGACCTAAAACAATCGGCATCGACGCACCTATAGCCGAACTTATTCAAGAAGGCAAACGATAGCGCAAACCGAGATACCTCTATTAGTATTACTAAAGTAACGCTTCTAACGCTTAGTTCAACCTATTACTTCTTATACTTATAAGTTATTTACTAGCTACAGAACCGTACGAGCCGTCTTTATACGACGACGCCAAGCTCTATAGTAGTAGATAGAGTAACTAGAAGCTAGCGCTAGATAACGAACACCGATTACTGTAGCGTAACGCTGTATAGCGAGTAATCAAACGATCGGAAGCAAACGGCAAGATTCTTAAGGGTAGATAGGTCTTCAAGATCAAACGAATCGGTAATATAGTAAAGTATAAGTATCGCTAGGTAGTGAAAGGGTTTATACAAGATAGTAACTACCTCGAAACCTACGCGTTAGTAGTAAAGCCTATAAGCTATAAAGCACTATTCGCTATCGCTATAGCTAGAGATTACGAAATCGAGCAGATAGATATAAAGACGGTATTTCTTTACGGCACCCTCGATAGTAAAGAGCCTATCTATATAGAACAACCGGATAGATTCACCGATAGAACCAATAACGTCTATTTACTACTTAAAGCTCTTTACGGACTCCGACAGTTACCTCGTATTTAGTACGCTATATTAACTACGTACCTAGAAGCGGCCGGATTTACTACTCTAGACGCCGATATAAGTGTGTTCGTAAAGGGTAAGACATTTATCGTAGTCTACGTAGATGATTTACTTATTGTAGGCCTATATATTACGGAAATCAATAGCGTAAAGAAACACCTTAGTAATCGATTCGAGATAAGCGACCTAGGGCTATACTATTACTACTTAGGTATAACAATTATACGTAACCGTGCTATACGCACTATTCACCTAAGCCAGAGTGACTATATCGAACAATTCTTGAAAAAACACGATATATAGAACAACGTAAAGGTCAAAGCTATTCCAATCGATCTAAGTCGGAAACTAATACCTGCGCCAAACGGTTATCAAGCTACTAACGCGTTCCGTATCAAATACTAGAGCGCGGTAGGCTTACTTATGTATACTATGCTTAGCACGCGCCTAGACATTGCCTACGTAGTGTTAGTAGTAAGTCGATTCGCTAGTAACCCGACGACCGAATACTACGCTATAGTAACGGACATCTTCCGATACCTCCGCGGTACTATTCTTTACGAGCTTATATTCACCGGCGAACTTACTAACCTTTACGGCTATACCGATTCCGATTAGGCCGGCGACACCGATACAAGGCGATCAACCGCCGGTTATACGTTCAACCTAGGTAGCGGCGCTATTACGTAGAGCTCGAAACGATAGCCTACAGTAGTACTATCTACCTACGAAGCCGAGCTAATAGGTTAGACTTAGGTATATAAAGAGGCGATATAGTTGCGACGGTTACTAGAACAACTAGGTAAAGAGTAGGCACAAGCGATAGTGATCTTCGGTAATAACGCGGGCGCAATCGCACTCGCGAAGAACCTATAAGCATATCACTCGCGGACAAAACATATCGCTATTCAAGAGCGCTAGTAGTACGAGAAGATAGAAAGTAAAGAGGTAGATATCTAATAGACACTAACGAACCGTATAGTCGCAGATAGACTTACGAAGCTACTACTACGGCTAGCATTCGTAGAGTTCAGAAAAGCCCTTAGGGTACACGAGGGTCGACAGCAGTAGTAACTACTACACGATAACAGTAACGAGCCGATTATACGACCGCTCAATCATACGACCGCTCGACTGCACGAATTCACGATTATAGTAACGAGTCGATTATATAACGGCGCGACCGCACGACCTTCACGATCGTAGTAAAGAGTCGATTGTAGTAATAAAAACAATACCTATAACAACTAATACCCTTTTCGAGCGCTCTTATTAGCCGGAATGAATTGATGCCTTAGTACTAAGGTAGGGGGATATTGATAGAACTATAGAACTTAGGCATATCAGGTAACCTATATTAGCTGACCTACGCATATAAGACATATTAGATACCCTAGGCATACTAGGCACATTAGGCATATTATATGACCTCTAACCTAGAATATGTTAGTATACATAACTCAAGTAACTTCCAAACTACGTAATATATAACTTATAAGATCTGTTTGATACAAACAGACATACATATAAGTCAGTACATACATATATATACCTACTAGACAGACACTCAATCAAAAACCTATACAACTTATTTATTTACTTTAATAGATACTTAGGTAGTATATACTTAGGGAGTAGGTACTTAGGTAGTAAGTAGGCTCTCGAGGGAGATCGGTAGATAGCTATAGGAGTTTGGAGGGCTCTCCTAGGAAGTAGCGCTATCGTCGCGGGAAGTCGCTATACTCTCGCGGGCAGTAGCGGGCTAGCTAGGGGAGTCTAGTAGGCTTCCCTAGGAAACTGCGATATCGTCGCGGGAAACCGCTATACTCTTACGGGTAGTAGCTATATAGCTAGGGGAGGTAGGTAGGCTTCCCTAGGAAACTACTACGTCGCTACGGGAAGGAGACTTACCCTTTTCCTCTAGTATAGTAGGCGTAGTAGTATCGTCTCGGGGTATAGTAACTCGCAAGATCGGTCTATAAGACGGTATGCCTAGTATACTCGCTCTAGGCCTTAACGTGCTTGCTCTTGCGGTCGTTCTGTCGCTACTACTAGGCGTAGGGGCGAAGGATACTCGTAGTCGTAGTATAAGCTACCGCGGAGAGGCTAGTACCTACGGGCTAGGCGATGCCTTAGGTAGTAACGGTTCGTAGCGGGCGAGCAAGGCCTTTACTCGCTCTTGTACCTGCCTCTTTAAGTAGACGTCGTCCGTCTACCTCGCGTCTAAGTAGAGGTCCTCCTCGGGGGGGTTAGACTATAGAAAGCTACGAAGCTTCGCTCTTAGAGCCGGTAGCGCTACTCGTAGCGTAATTCGGACAAGTAGGGCAAACCTCTAGACTAGAATAACTTCCTCTATAGATAGGCTAGACATACGCCTCTACTTAACGGGTAGTAGGCGGGCTTAAGAAAATTAGGTAGCGGGAGGGATCTTGAACGTCTATAGTTAGACTAGTACTCTTTCGAGCTAGTACTACTAATACTACTAGTGCCTCTATATAGGCTAGTAGAGGTAACGGGTATTAAACCGATACTACTATTTGTTAGACGGTTATATATTGTAATACTTTGTACTAGCTAGTTAAAGTAGGAGCTAATATACATAATGCTTCCGCACGTGCCGGGCACCGGTCACGTGCGGGTCACGTGCTAATTACGTGCACGGTCACGTGCTCAGAGCCTCGCTCTGCCAACACTCTTTCTCTTCTTTTCGGACTAATACTGACCTTTGCACCGAGTAGGATTTCCCGTGCAAGGTTCAGGGTAATGGTTGTGTACCTTATGTGGGGGGATTGAATCAAAGGGCGCATTGCAGTTAGTTCATTTGATCGGTAAAAGTGTGTGTGTGAGAGAGAGAGATACCTAGACATGAAAATTCAGGGTAGAAAGATGTGGTTGATTGGCTTATCTCGTCTTGTCATCCATCCTCTCCAAATGGATAGTTGAACTTCAATAGTGAATTCAGACCCCCAACCCAATGATCCTGCCCGTCGCCTACACCACCTGAACGTACAATGCTAGGTACGCCTCGGAGCCAGTCGCGAGATCCAGGTGCTCCTGCAGAACGTACTTCCTCACCAACGACCCGGACTTCCATGCCGGACTTCAGACCTTCCCGTCGTCGCACACCGTCAACGGAAACCTCAATCTCCTTGCCGCGGTTCTGCTCTTCGATCCGGAGTGTGATGGGAGTGTTTGCTGGCAGCACCAGAGGTCGGAAAGAGAGTGAGCGGGGACAAATAGGCGTCAAGAGAATGGACGAAACAAGGGGGTGCACGATGGAGCCGCCACTGGACAGGCTGTAGGCCGTGGAACCAGTGGGTGTCGACACCAGGAAACCATCAGCAATAGCCGTCGTCAACATCTTCTGATGCGGTGCAGACCCGATGAGGATCGTGATGTGCGCCAAGTGAGGCAGAGCTCCGCGATGCAGTAGAACCTCGTTCAAAGCAAAGATGTCTTCACACTTGCTGTCTGCGTGCGCAAAGGGTGCTTCGTGGGGGAGTCGGTTGCCATCAGAATCGAAGATACCAATGCATAACCTATTTCGTAACAGGATTCGAGAGCTGCGAGACACACCCATAGACTTGCCACGAGCCGCAGTCCACGCGCTTGATCTTTGCTTCTGCTCCGGCTCGTCTGTGCTTTTTACTGGCATTGTGGAGGGGGCCCCGGACATGTACACTTCCCTAAAAGCTCGTTTGTACTCGGCAAACTTCCATTCGCCCAGAAACCCTAATGTGCCCATGCTGAAGGAGAGCACCGGGGGCACGCTCTTGGCTGTCGCAAAAAGAGAGGCAGCGTGCAAGATAGTACCATCGCCGCCAAAGGTCGAAGTGAGGTCAACCTTCTTCTCGTAAGCAGGATGCCCTTCACCATTAGAAGCGTATATGGGGAACGCAAATTCTTCGTGGATGCGATGTGCCAGATACGACTCCAGAATGACCGAAGTACCTGGGTACACGTCGTGAATGTGGTGTGCGTATTCTATGGCGGCTCTGTGGCATTCTGCGCTGTCATCTTTTCGGACAATGAGCACATTTCGCAGTGGTGACGGCCATTCCAGTGCCAGTAGATCGTGACTCTTCGTCTCCTGGAATCGAGAATGCACTCGATCTGGCAGCTCCGCGATGCTGCGCACTTCGCGTCGCGCAGCGGATGTCGCAAAACATCGCGCACTGGGGAGGGCTCGCGTTGGCGCTCGAATGCCCCGCCAACACCGCAGAATGGCTCTCATGCTCCCATCGTCAAGCTGTGGCGGCTTGTCCACACCCGGCGCGAAAGACCTGATGTTTGAGGATGGCTTGGCGGGCGGTGGAGGAGGAGGTGGGAGAAAACGCGAGGCCGGCGGGATCCGAGAACGAGGTGAGGTACGGAGGTAGGTGGTCGTGTGGTTCGTGCTGCTGACACATGCAAAAAAAAGCAACTGAGCTGGACCCCGACAAGCTCAGCTCCTTCCGTCTTCCGGGCAGCATCATCATCATCCTTCTTCATAACGTCCTCCTGTCCTTAGTCTACTCGTCTTGGTACCCCACCCCGTGCAGTATTTATTCCAAGTCCATTCCAGTTCTAGACGACTCCGTCTGTCGCCTGATCACTTCACAAGACATGTGCTAGCATTATTAGTACAGCGGCGACGCTGAGCAGAATATCTAGTGTTTCTTCTCTCTCTCCCTCTTTCTTTGTCTCTTCCACTATAGCACCACCAGTAACTATCAGTATCACAGCCTGAATACACACCTCCGCACCATGAGCGAGCTCAAGCAGCGCAAGGCTGCACCATCGCCGACAGCGTCGACCTCTGCACCCCTCAAACACGATGCCTTCGTTCACGACCCCAACGGCATCATTCCGCCTCTCAAGCATGGCGCCGCGATGCAGGCCCTGCGCATTATGGGCTTCGCCATCTACTTCTTTCTATGCTGTTGTGGTATCCACGCAGCACAAATGATGGCCCTACCGCTTTTCTTTATCAGCAAAGACTGGTTTCGGGCTTGGATAGCCATGACCAAGGCGTTCTTCGGACTGTTGATCACTACTATGACGCAGTGGTGGAGTCCTACTGTTGTTAGGGTTTCCGGAGACAAGAGTGTAGCAGGCTTGCTCAGGCAAGACGCGAGTGGGATGTTGCAGACGGACTTTGGAAACAGAATGGTGTTGATCACGAACCACCAATTGTATACGGATTGGCTGTATCTCTGGTGGACAGCATATGCGAACGCGATTCCTATGCACGGACACGTCTACATCATCCTCAAGGATTCTTTGAAGTGGATACCTGCGATAGGGCCAGGCATGCAGCTTTTTGGATTCATCTTCATGAGCCGGAAGTGGGCGACGGACCAGGACCGGATGCGGTATAGGTTACAGAAACTGAGGACGAGACGGTCGGCTCCAATGGCCGGACAGACCGGAGAGGCGCAGTTAGATCCGATGTGGCTAATGATCTTTCCTGAGGGCACCAACTTGTCGGCAAACACGCGTGCTCGCTCCACGAAGTTTGCAGAACAGTCCGGCATCGAGGATATGAGGCATCAGGTCCTGCCAAGGAGTACTGGTTTACAGTTCTGCTTGCAGGAGCTTCAGGGCACTGTCGAGTATCTTTACGATGTCACGATAGGGTACGAGGGAGTTCCGGCTGGGCGATATGGAGCCGAGATCTTCACACTGCGCTCAGTCTACTTCCAGGGACGAACACCCAAGAGCGTGAACATGCACTGGAGAAGGTTCAAGATCTCAGAACTGCCACTTGACGATAAAGATGCAATGCACAAGTGGGTGATGGATCGATGGCGAGAGAAGGATGAGCTTTTGGATGTTTTCATGAAGACGGGCAAGTTTCCCGCAGACAAGGATGCCGTTCATATTGAAGATGGCCCTGAGGACAGCTTCAAAACACCCTACATCAATACATCAGTCCAGATGAGAAATCCAATCGAGTTTCTATCTATCTTTGGCCCACTCGCTGCAGCAACAATGGTCGGGAGGGTACTCGTGCAGATTCTCGACAGGCTGTTTCCCAAATAGAGAGGATGCGGTGCTCCAGGACTTGCAGAGTGGGCGGATGTGTCGTTGAACTTCACAGTCAATGGCATACGCCCAAGGGGGAATGTACAAAGTGACGAGAACAACGGAACATCATACCACCGTACCTAGAGACTAGAGTGCCTCATGATTCGAACATAGACGGAAACGATCTGAATTTGCATTGCTACGGCCAGCCAGGTAGGTACTGTAGGTATCATCTCTGCTTAACATCGGTCCAATTTTGGACAGGATTTATAGGCCCCCCTTTGCACGTGCGCTCGTGTTCGATAAGCTTAAAGATCCGCGCACTAGTGTGCACTGTGACTGTACACTGTACCTACTAGCCACGTCGCAGACTCGCGAGTCGCAGCGTCGTCGCTGCCCTTGCCCTTGTCCCAGTCCAGTCCTGCCGTCAACCTTCCAATAATAATGTCGGAGTCTTGCTGCCATGCCCCTTGGTGCTCAACCGCGCGCAACAAAGCAGTAGCAGCCTTCATTATATCACCCAACGGATGTGACTGATCGCAGCAGCAGGGAACGGTCCTGATGCCCGCAACAGGCACGTCTCGGACATGCGAATTTGAATAGGAGAGAAAACGAGGAAGATCACACAACGACAACGACGACAACGACAAACATCATACCTTACGATTCCTTCCTACCATCGCACCACACCACCACCATCGCAGTCATGGCCGCCAACAATCCGGCATGGACCGGTCGCCCTCGGATCCGCGGCAGCACCGAGTCCATGCGTCTCTTCCTCCTCACATTCTCGTTAATAGGATTGCAGTTCTGCTGGGGAACCGAACAAACGTACGCGACGCCTTATCTCCTCGCGCTGGGTCTATCAAAAGGCGGGATGAGTTTGGTGTGGATTGCCGGACCGCTTTCGGGACTGATCATGCAGCCCATCATAGGCATGATCAGTGATAAGAGCACGAGCAAGTATGGCAGACGCAGACCGTTCATGGTGGGTGGTACAGTCGCTGTTGCGGTGTGTTTGTTGATATTGGGGTGGGCTATGGATATTGTGAAGTGGGCTGTGCCTGGAGAGGGGGCCGATGTGGAGGAGAGGGTATGTTTCGACCGCCATGAAAAGATTGGGAGTGTGAGATTGGGAAGCTGATTGAACCTCAATAGAGACGGCGAATCACGGTCACGCTTGCCATTGTGGACATCTACGTCCTGGACTTTGTGATCAATATCGCACAAGCTACGTGTCGGGCACTCGTCGTCGATATGCTGCCAGTCGAGAAGCAGCAGATGGGAGCTGCATGGGTGACGAGGATGGTTGGGCTGGGACACATTCTGGTCTTCGGATTTGGTGCCCTGGATCTGAACTACTGGCTGCCTCCCATGTATGGCGATACGCAGTTCAAGAAGGTCTGCGCTTTTGCAGCTTTCATGATGGTCTTTACGTTTGGAGTCAATTGCTGGGCTGTCACAGAAAGGGTCCTGGTCCCTGATGACAGCAGTAAGACAGACGCCGATCAGACTCTGTCAGCTATCGTCTATCAGATCTATCATCGAGCTTTGTTCGTCCCGCAACGAATACAGTACATCTGCAACGTACAGTTCTGGGCATGGATAGGCTGGTTTCCATTGATGGTGAGTGACACCATGGCCTTACGATGATTGGAGAGGCTCGCTAACTCCGCACAGTTCTACGGCAGCACATGGGTCGGCGAGATCTACATACGACATGGACTCCACGGTACACCTCCCACAGGGAACGACGCTCTCAGCCAGGTTGGGCGCGTCGGTAGCACAGCACTGATCATCCACTCCTTGATTGGTTTTGTCACAGCAATAGTCGTGCCATGGCTAGTAACCAGTCCAGGTGACAATGCTGTAGCGCATACCTTCACCCCACGACCACCTAAGAGCCTCGAGGGAGTTGCAAGCAAGGTCCGCTTCGTCAAGCCCAGCCTGCTCGATGTCTGGACATTCGGATGCACCATGTTCAGCGTCTGTCTGATATTCGCGCCTCTCGTCAAGTCTGTCGGCTTTGCTACCTTTCTCATGGCTCTCGCTGGTGTCCCTAGCGCCATATCTGGGCTTGCATGTACAACGTTGATTGGTGTCGAGATCAACAGACTGGGCCACACACTTCCATCGAATGGGGGTAAAGACAGTCGAACGCCTCGAAGTCGACGTGCATCAGACGACATGGAAATGGAAGAACCCTTTCATCTTCGCCGCCTCTCGGAATCTTCGGGAGGGGCTTCGCAGTCTCCCACGGGCGAATTGAGTGGGATATACCTCGGAATTCTGAATATCTACACAACACTGCCGCAGTTCGTGGGAACAGCAATCAGCTGGGTTGTATTTTCCATTCTAGAGCCTGGCAAGAGTCCTGAGCTGGCAAAAGACGCCAGCCCAGACGATGTGCGTCCTACTGAGGGACTGAGCGGAATTGGAGTCTGTCTCTTCATTGGAGCTCTGAGCTCAGGAATGGCTGCTATCTCAACGAGGAAGCTTAAGGAGCGATAGCACTTGTATAGATGCATGTGGTTCAAGAAGTACATGGTTTGACCAAGTACCTACCTTATGCCTACAAGTATGAGTGATGCAATTCGTGTTTTCATCGTCACACCTCGATGTGTCAAAATCAATCACACCTACATGTACCTACCTACATGATGTTGTCTTGAGACTCAATGCAAATTACATGTACTTGGAGAAACGTCGAGGGACGAAGACGACATGGCGGCAACAAAGATGCATCTAATATGCAACGCCCTGTTCCTGTGGTAAAATTACATGCAATGGAGCTTAGGTAGGTAGGTGGTATAACGAACGCCTCCTCGACAGTTCGGAGGCACTCATCCTCCCGACCTCGCTATCCTTGGACAGCCTCTTATTCGCTTCCTTTTGAACGCGGAGTCCCCGGGTCGATGCAGAAATCATAAATTCTATCTCGTGGTTTCAGAGTTGAGTACATTGGATACATTACGCATGGAGGGCTGCTTCAGTATTTGAATATGATGGTGTCACTGCATCGTGAAGATCAAAGCGGCGCCGTCGTCATGATCAACTGCAGGTGGCATCGGACTGACTTCTTCGCCTCGTTCGCTACATCAACACGCGGACATCTTTGGAAATGCAGCGCGACTAGAATAGGTATTGACCAGCTCGAGCGACCGGCACCGCATACATACCTACCTACACGCATATCTTGGACTGCCACTGCTTAAAGTGCAGGCACTACTGGCATTTTACAACCACCGCCACCCACGGCATCAGAACCAAGCCACGGTCGCCAGGTCATTCCGCGAATCAAGCCATACCTACCTACCTGACAAAGGAACATTGCACGAAGTCTCAGCCGACCAGTACCTCACCAAAACGTGGTAGTTCTGCCCTCTGAATGTCTCTGATGGAAAGCCTACTCTACGGTGGGCAGACGTGCAAACTCTCTCGAGGCTCGTGTCGGAAGCTGACGAAAGCAGGTGCAAATTTGGACATGATACATATCAGCACAGTACGCGAAAGCAACGCTCAGTGTAAGCGCATCGAGGGGCTCGTCACCGTGTTCGTGGGCGGCACTGGCGGAATCGGAGAGAGTACTGCCAAAGAACTGTTTCTGCGGACGACCAGACCAAAGGCATACATTGTCGGCAGGTGAGACGCGTTCTTCAGTCTGAAGCTCGATAGAAGGTCCTAGCTAATGCGGGATATGACGCCAGGAATGAGGAGCACGGCAATAGAATATGCAAAGAGCTCCACGAAATCAACAAGTAAGTGCCACCAAAGAATACATGGTACAGTGTGCGGCTAATCACTTTTGATCAGCGCTGGCAAGGCCATTTTCATACAACGGGACATCAGCCTTCTTCGACATGTCGATGAACTGTGTGCAGAGCTGCGGGAGCGAGAGCCGAAGATACATTGTCTGTTCCTGACAGCCGGTTACATGACATTAAAAGGACGGACAGAAACCGCCGAAGGCATCGACCGGAAGATGTAAGGAAATGGCACACTTTTCTGGAGCTTGTTCTCGTCATGGACACTCTCACTGACTCCCAATCCTTTTTGATTCCAGGTCGGTCAATTACTATGCGCGCATGAGATGCACTCTCAACCTCATGCCATGTCTGGAGCGAGCCTCCGAGGACAACGAACTATCGCGCGTAATCACGGTTCTCGCAGCTGGATCGGAAGGAGACGTGCGAGTAGACGATCTGGATCTGAAACACAACTTCACTCTGCATGCATGTCTCGCTCATTGCGTGGTCATGACCGATCTCTTCATCGGCGAGCTCGCCAAGCGATATCCGGGAACGTCCTTCAGCCACTCTTACCCAGGCACAGTCAAGACTGGCATCGCAAACGCTCTCTCGGGCCCGGTGCGACTTGCCATGAAGGTCCTCTACGCAGTCATGACCCCCTGGATATTGAACGTGCAAGAGTCTGGCGAGCGCCATCTCTTCCAGATCACCAGCCAATGCTATCCCTCCCAGAACGGTGGCATCGGCATACCCATCCCGGAAGGCCTATCGACGATGCGCGGAGTCCACGGCGAGCCCGGTGGCGGAGCCTACTTGCTCGATTGGGATGGCAAACCCACGGGAGACGAGGCTGTGCTGGAGAAGTACCGCAAGATGAATCTGTCGAAAATTGTGTGGGAACATACGCATGCCATTTTCGACCAGGCCGAGCAGAAGATGCGACGAGACTCGAAACGGGCTGCTCAAGAGGAGGCCGAGGGCGCGAGAAGGGTGATCCCGAACCCACTCGGATGGCGGCCGGCGACATGATGATGTCTAGGTAGGAGGTAATAGAGAATCGCAGTTCAAGTGTGTCTCTCGGAGTTTCCTCCGTGGTAGGAGGTAGGGGATACAGAGAACTTAGTTACGTAAGCACGAGTTTTTATGTTATGCAAGCAGCTAGCTTCTTTGCTTCTTTCACAGCAGTTCTAAGGCAGCATATATACCAACATTACCCCTTTTGGAAAACAAAAATCATTTGTTGACGTACGGCAAAACAACAACTCTAAAAAAAAAAAGGAGAAACAGTCGCTAAAGATTACTGTACTTGGTACGCTTCTACTTGCCTATTAAAACGGGGGCTACCTCCTACTACGAAGCAGACTTCTTTTCCTATCTAAAGGGGAGTAATGCAATCGCTGCTTTCGGTAGGGATAGACGATAAAAGCCTAAAATCGAGGTATATACCGTAGGAGGTAGTTCAAAGTTAGAAGGGGTCTATTAACGCTCAATCAAAATTGAGCTTACTGATTATATAATCAATCAATTTGTCGGCGATTCTTTTACCCTGATACCGTGTATAATAACAATAATAGTAGGAGGTAGGAGGTACTAGCAACAACAACAACAACAACAACAACAACAACAACACTCGCGATCTCTCTTCCCCTCGATCTAGAGAGTAAGGTCAGGTAGACGCAGAGCCGATATACGTTATTAAGCGTACCGCCTACATTTCAGCTGAGATGCTGCTGTACTGAGGCCTAGACCGGGAGCCAGGCATCTAGCACCAAAAAAGCGCACGCCGCAGGATATCAATTCCCCCCTTGGCCAGCTGGACCCGTGGACTGTGGCTGTGCGACTAGTACCTCCTAGGTATGATGCCTGATGCCTGATGCCTGATGCCTTGCACGCTCTGTCACGTGTGGTCTGTAGTCTTCACATCTCACATCCATCAAGACAAACGGAGGCACGGGAAGCCCGTCGAATGGGACTTCTGGATCGAAAGTCCCGTGGCCTAATGGGAGAGCCAAGTGTGAAGAACCAAGAGTAGCGTACCACTCACTCACTCACTCACTCTCTCTCTCTAGCGGGCGGAATGCAGGCAACGCAGGTACACAGGCCGGCAGTGCGGAAGATAGGAGGTAGAGTGGTAGACTGTTCACGAACCAACTTTCGGCCCTGGATGGTGTTGAAAT
>JH792619.1:26815-43627 GCA_000291705.1 Sphaerulina populicola P02.02b | reverse complement strand
CTCCTGTCCTCACATCCTCCTTTTAATATTAATAATAAAAAAACAGTCACCTACGACGCCGCCTCGAAAAAACACAACATGGCTGTCACCGTTGATGGAAAACTCGTTTCGTCTCTGCCTCCTAACTCTCCCGATAATCTTGGTCAGTCCTTTTCCTCCTTTTCTTCCCTCCTCTCCCCCTCCCCTCCCCCCCCCTCCTCCCCCTCCTCCCATCTAACCTCCCATCTAACCTCCCTCCCTCCCCCAGACACGGGCCGCGCGATCGGATTCCGCACACAAATCGAATGTCAACTCGCGCCCTGCGGCAAAGTTTCCCAACACGAATACCTCCAGACGAGAATTGTGCTGGACAAGGCGGATTCGACGTTTGGTGACACCGTCGAGGTCAAGGGTGCCAAAGCGGCCAAGTGGATGACGAGTGATGAGGGCTTGACGTGGACTGTTGAGAGCATTGTTGTGGAGGAGTATACTTATGAGTGAACAGGGGTCTTGGTCGTACTAGTCTGGGAGGGGTGAGGGTGAGGGTAGGTTAGTTGAGGTTAGGGTAGGGGGGAAATGGGGGATGGAAATGGAGGGTCATGGCATGGTTTCTGGTTCTTTCTTGTGCCCGTGACTGTCCGCCTCATGCCGTTTAATTCTTTCTTTTTAGAAAGAAAAAGCGTCCTCTCATCCTGCCATCGCAACAGGAACTTCATCCTTCTTCTCGTCGTCTTTGACACCACCCAAAAACTCAATCATGTCACCATCACTCTCCTGGTTGTCATTCTCCCCCTCATACGCCAGCGGCAAGCCCACGTACGAGTTGATCCAATTAAGCACAACTTTGTGCCACACGAGACTATTCTCAGGTTTGAGGACCCAGTGATTCTAGAGAGAGACAAGAAGTATGAGTATCCATCATTCCATCCATGTGCAGAGTAATAGGCAAAAAAAAAGACAACTCACCTCATCCGGAAACGTCAAAAACTTCGACTCCACACCCCTCGCCTGCAAAACATTAAACGCTGCCAATCCCTCTGCAATCGGCAAGCGATAGTCTTTGGACGAGTGAATCACTAGCTGTGGGGTCGACCAGTTGGCGAAATGTTCGCTCGGGTCCCATTTCCGCCAGCTGGAGAGACTGGCTGCTCCGAAGTTGTTGCGAGCTTGCTCTGCTGCTGGTGCTGAGCCCGAGGAGGAAGAAGAAGAAGAAGAAGAAGATTTGGTAGAATCAACCCCGGCATCGAACCAAGGGGTGCCGCCGAGATCGTAAAAGGGAAAATATAGTTCTTCCGTGGCCAGGAGTCCGGCGAATGATGTGATGCCATCGTGACAGACGAGGGCTTTGAATTTTCGTCCTATGAAATCGAGACGTCAGTGATGACATTTCACCCCGAAGATGATGTTCTTGTGGCGAATACAGTACGGACAGGACAGTAGCTCACCCAAATCATGTCCTTGAATCCAATTCATCATATAGCCTCCGTAGCTGGCACCCAGAGCGACGGCTCGGCTATGATCGGCTTCGGGCATATTTCTGCTCGCCCATTCAAAGACATTGACAATATCCTGGTATGGATCGCCGCCCCAGTTCTGGCGGATGGCATCTGTAAACGCTTGACCATATCCCGTCGAGCCGGTCGGGTTGGGTGCAATGACAATGTAGCCCTGCTCCGCGAAGATCATAGGGTTCCAACGCGTGGACCAACTATCCGTCCATGCGCCTTGAGGACCTCCATGAATCAAATACGCCACGGGATATCTCTTGCTGCTGTCAAAGTTGCTCGGTCGTACCACGATACTGTGCACCTCCTTGTTGACTTTGGGGTTACTCGCAGGAGTCCAAATCGAGGAGACTTGTTCCGGTGTGAGACCACCGAGTTTGGTGCCATGTGCCGAGTTCGAGTGGTACCATTGCTGCGAATACGAGCCGGCAGACTGAGGAGTCAAGATGATGAAGAAGGAGTTTTCGGTGAGAGAGCTGCCAGATGCGAAGATGCGTCCGTCGGGAAGTGGTCTGACGTTGCCAATGTAGCTGCGGTTGACGAGAACTTGCGGTTGCTGTTGTTTCAGATCGCCTGGTATGAGGAACAGTTTCCCACTTCCCGTGTCTTCCGCTAATGCGAGAAGATCTGTGCCATCAGCCGTCCAGACGATGGACCCGGGACTTCTGTTCCAGCTGCCTGCAGCAGTAGCAGAGAATGCTCGCTCCATCGTGTGCGTCGGGTCCTTGATATCGTGCAATACGAAGATCTGATTCTTGTCTGCTTCATAGCCCCGGGTCTTCATCATCAAGAAAGCAGCTTTGGTACCATCTTCACTGAACACAGGAGAAGTCGCCGCACCTTCGTAGCCCGGCACGACGACGTGTTGCAGAGTGGGCGTTTCATTGCCTTCCCAGTCACGGATGTGGATGAGGTAGACGTTCTCCTTCGTGTTCAACGCTGGGTTCAGCTTCGGGTCTTTGGCAACAAAGATGATCCCGTGCGAGCTGATATCGAAGTTGTCGGTGCCTCCAAAGGGCCGTACAGGACTTTCCAGTCCCGTTTTGTGAAGGGCATTGGTATATGCAGACAAACTGAATTTGCCACCATTCTTCGTCAACTTGGCATACCACAAGCAGTTCGTTTGGGTCCCAATCCATGCATCCCAGTGGCGTACAAACAGGCTGTTGTAGATTCTGGCAGTCGATTGCGGCTTCTTCTCCGTCTTTGGGTTATATATCGTACCGGTGTTGTTGTTGGCCTGGGCAGAGAAGACGACGGCATAGTTGTCATGGTCTAATCTCGTGACCTTGAGATGACCAGCCGGGCCATCGATGGTGCCTGCAACATAATGTGACGTGCCCAGATTCGAGTCTCGGATGACTGACTTCACACTCGCCACATACAGCTTCGTCCTGCCATCCTTCTCGGCCTGCAAACAGCAAAAACCATCATCGTCCAACCAATTCAAATCGCTAATATCATCGTCCGTGGCCAGTTCATAACTCTCTCCCGTGCGCACCTCCAACACCCGGAGTTGCTGGGTTTTGGAATGCGTGTCAAAACTATACGTCGAGAGCGTGTACAACACCCACGTGCCTGAGGGATTCGGGATTCCGGCACTGCGCCGCGGAGCAGAGAGGAGGATTTTGGGAGTGAAGTGCATGGCGCGGAGAACCATTTGGGATGATGTTGTGATTGGATTTGATTTGGAAGTGGTAGAACTAGTAGAACTGCTGTGGGAGGTGACAACCTGGAAGTAGGTACCTACATGTATCAGGTAGGTTAGGTAGGTATGATGAGATCAATTGATGGTGAGATGATGAAAGTCTAGTAATGCCAGCGGGGTTGCGGTTCCGGCTACTGCAGGAACATGATTGAGCCGGGGTACATATAGGTACATGTATCTTCTATACAGAGTCATGGCGGTCATGATATAAGGAGCTAAGGTAGGTAGGTATATAATACAGAATACAGTCGACTAAGACTCTTCTATACCACCATCTATTCCATGTCCAATGCAGCATCTCCCTCATCCGGCAAAGCAGCAATGACCTCTTCCACCAGTCCAATTAGTTGATCGATATCTGGCCGCTCGGCGGGTTCCACAGCAAGACATCTTCGTACCACTTCCTTGATCGGGTCGGAGATGATATCGTCTCGCTGTTTCTGCTTGCTCGCTTCCTCGACATCAGAGACTCGCTGCTTGCCGCGCTTTGCCTCGGCAGCGCCTTCGTCGGGAAATCTCCAGTCACCACCCAGTACACACAATGAGAGCGAGCCACCAGTCTCTTCACTACGCGCCTCAAACGGCGATTTGCCCACCAGGCAGGCATATAACGTACACCCCATACTCCAAATGTCCACTTTGGTGTCAATCACCGTGTCGGTCTTGACATCAAACAGCTCTGGTGCTCGGTAGGGCATGGTGCTATGCTCCGCCGCTTGATCCTGCACTTGTAAAGCCATCGCCCTACTCGTGATGGGCGTGGGTGACGGCGCGAGCGATCCCAGATCCATGAGAATGGGCTGTGTCCCGGTATCCGCAATCATAATGTTCCCCGGCTTGATATCGCGATGCGCGTAGCTTCGCATCTGTCCATCCGCCAGGCCATCCTGTGCGGCCATGACCTCACTCTCCATCAGCGGCTCTTCTTGATCCGTCTCGTCGCCGCGCTGACTTGTCCTCCTCCGACTTTGGTTGGCGCGTGTGACTTCTTCCTGTGCTTCGCGATCGGCTTGCGCAGCCTCCTGGCGCACGCTCTTCGCGCCTTTTCTCCGGCTGGCCTTTCCGCCTGGTGCTTCGCCCACTGTGTATTGATGCATGGCCTTGAGCGCGCGACAGACTCCCAGAAATAGGATCATGAGCCGCCGTTCGGGAAAGCGCGCACGGTTGACGAGGTTCGCATTGATGGCATCTTGCAGATTTCCTCGTCGGTAGTAGGGCAGCAGAATGTATACCGTCTTGCTGCCGGCGTCTCCCCCTCGATCCGTCTCGACGGCATGGTCAATGGCGTGGATGATGTTGGGATGCGGCGAGAAGAGGCTGTATGCTTCCACCTCTTTCAGTGCGAGAGAGACGGACTCTTCTCCAAATGGACATCGGATCTTTTTGAGAGCATAGAGGGTTGGGTCGCCGGGGGACTGGACCAAGTAGACAAAGCTGAAGCCCCCTTCGCCCAACAGTCGCAAGATCTTGAATGATCGGCCATTGATTTTCAGCGAGGGAGAGGATGGAAAGCAGGAGAAGCAGTTGCCGAGCTGCCAGAGACCGTCCAGGACATAATGCGAGAGCTGCTCGACCAGCGTGGGCGACATGTTGATATGAAGGGTGGGAAAGTCTGAGGTACATGTATCGGGGTGTTTGGGACGACAGCTTTCTCCACACGACACGAGCACGAGGCGGGATTACGCGTCGTGGACTTGAGTATCAGGTACACGAAACACATGGTAAACAGGCTGTACGGAATGAAAAACACAACGCTTTCTCATTCATGCACTATACCACAGACACGTCGAGTTGAACGGGGCATCCTGCTTGGTCCATCTGCTAGCTACTGTGTTCCCTCTACATGACATCGGTCCTCTCAATCTTGACCTCAGAGACAGGTCGATCTCCCGCACCGGTGCGAACACTGCCGAGCTTGTCGACCACGTCCATTCCATCGACCACCTTACCAAAGACGGTGTGTTTGCCGTTGAGGTGAGGAGTTGGGCCCAGGGTGATGAAGAATTGCGAACCATTGGTGTTGGGGCCGGCGTTTGCCATGGAGAGGGTTCCCTTGGACTAAGGTACATTTGCATACGCACGTCAGATCATGGCATATGTTCTCGTGCTTTTCCTTTTCCGGCGGGACGGAGTGCTTACCTCGTGCTTGAGCGAAGGAACGAACTCGTCCTCGAATTTGGCGCCGAAGATGGAGCTGCCACCACGACCGGTACCGGTCGGGTCACCACCTTGAATCATGAAGTCTGCAACAGTGTGAGGTGTGGGTTCGGTGGTTGTAATGGTAAGAAATGGTACTCACCAGGAATGATTCGGTGAAAGATGACTCCATCATATTTTCCCGTCTTGGCCAAAGTAGCAAAGTTCTGGCCTATGAATTGATGAGCATTGATGTTCCCCCGGCGGCGCTGCTCGTGCTCGTGTGCTCGCTGCTACTGACAGGTGCGTGGAGTCTGCTGCGAGAAGAGCTGAATGGTAATGGCACCGAGAGTGGTGTGCAAGACGACCTTGTCTGGGTTTTCCACGGCACCCGCTGGGGCTGGGGCGGGAGTCGCAGAAGCACCGCCGCTGGTGCTGGCGCTGCCGCTGCCGCTGCTGCCAAACATGCTCTTGAGCTTGTCCATGATGTGAGATTTTGATGAGAGGATGTTGTTTTTGTTGTTGTTGTTGTGATTCTTCAATGTTGTTGATGGGAAGACTGGGACAAAGTGACGACACTACCTGTAGGTACAGTACACTCAATGCGCAGACGAAGGGCGCTAGTGCTCGATTGGGAGAGTGTGTGCCTTGTTCTGCCTTGTTCTGCCTTGTTCTGCCTTGTTCTGTGACTGTTCTTCTATATGGTGGATGAGATGAACAGAGATGAACAGATGAACAGATAGGTATGAACAGATACCTATGAACAGATATAAACAGATATAAACAGATATAAACAGATATAAACAGATATAAACAGATATAAACAGATATGAACAGATATCTCACTGCCTCTCTGTCCATTTTTACTCTTCTCTCTCCCAACAAGACTGACAAGACACAAGCTTACTCTCTGCTGTGGTGTGATTGGTGCAGGCCTACCTCCTAGCACCTGGAGACTCCAGCGGGGAAGAGACTAGGAGATATGTGTAGATGCATATGAAAGAGATCGGTCTACTTTGACTTCTACCTCGGCCGGCCTGAAAAGAACCCTTCTCTCCCCTCCTACCTCCTACTTTCTTCTTCTTCTTCTTCTTCTTCTTCTTCTTCTTCTTCTTCCTCGTCTTCCTCCTCCTCCCCCTCCTCCTACCTCCTGCTATACCACCGCATTCTTCTCATCCTTACCATCATCATGCCTGAGCGAGTGATTGTCGTCGGCGCTGGCCGTGAGTGCGAGCCGCAGTCTCCCACTTCTTACCGACAGCAGCTGACCCGACTCCAGTTTCCGGCCTGAGCGCTGCCCACACCATCTACCTGTCTGGTGGCAATGTACTGCTTCTCGACAAGAACAGTATGTCGCCCGCCCCTTCTCCTTCTGCTGCGCGTTCTCCTCTTCCTCTACTGACCGCGTCGCTACCTAGACTTCATGGGCGGCAACTCCACCAAAGCCACTTCGGGAATCAACGGCGCTTTAACTCGCACACAGGTCGACCACCACATCGGCGACAGCGTCAAGCAATTCTACGATGACACCGTCAAGTCTGCACGAGACAAGGCCCGCCCCGACCTGATCAAGGTCCTCACATACCAATCCGCCTCCGCTGTCGAGTGGCTACAGGACATTTTCAACCTCGATCTCACCCTCGTCTCGCGGTTAGGGTACGTATCTCCTCCACCACCACCACCACCACCACTTGCAGGACACTGACACACACCCCTCCGCAGAGGACACTCCTTCCCACGAACCCACCGCGGCCACGATGCCAAATTCCCCGGTATGGCCATCACATACGCCCTCATGCAGCGATGGGAGGAACTCTGCGAGAAAGAGCCCGAGCGAACCGAGTTGATTAAAAAGGCAAACGTCAAGAATATCAACATGGACGGAAACAAGTGCACCGGTGTGACGTACGAAATCAACGGCGAGTCCTTTACCGTCAACGGCCCCGTCGTCCTCGCCACCGGTGGTTACGCTGCAGATTTCACCGAGGACTCGCTCCTCAAGAAGCACCGGCCCGACACCTTTGATCTCTCCACCACCAACGGCAACCACGCCACCGGTGACGGCCACAAGATGTTGATGAAGATTGGCGCCAACGGCATCGACATGGACAAGGTGCAGGTGCACCCTACCGGTCTCGTCGACCCCAAGGACCCGACTGCAAAGACCAAGTTCTTGGCTGCCGAGGCGCTGCGTGGTGAGGGTGGTCTGCTCATCAACTCCAAGGGCGAGCGATTCGTCGATGAGCTCCAGCACCGTGATTTCGTCTCCGAGCGCATGTGGGAAGAGAAGAAGAAGGGCAACTGGCCCATCCGCTTGTGCTTGAACAGCAAGGCCTCCAACACACTCGATTTCCACACGCGCCACTACTCGGGTCGTGGCTTGATGAAGAAGATGTCCGGAAAGGAGCTGGCCCAGGACATTGGTTGTGGCGAGAAGAAGCTGCATGAGACGTTTACGGCATACAACAAATACGCCAGCGGCGAGCAGAAGGATCCCTTTAACAAGAAGTTCTTCCACAACTTCCCCGTCGAGATCAACGATGACTTCCACGTCGCACACATGGAGCCCGTGCTGCATTTCACCATGGGTGGTATCGAAATCAACGACAAGTCCGAAGTGCTGAACCAAAAGGGCGAGCCCTTTGAGGGTCTCTTCACCTGTGGTGAGCTGGCCGGTGGTGTCCACGGTGCCAACCGTCTCGGTGGATCTTCCCTCCTCGGCTGTGTCGTCTACGGACGTGTGGCCGGCTCGAGCTCGAGCAAATACCTCTTCCAGAAAGTCCTCAACGGCGCCGGCGGTCAAGCTGCCACTCGTGCAGGCCAGATCAGCCTGCACATTGACCCCAGTCAACCGGGCAAGATTTCGGTCGAGTGGAGCAATGGAGCGGGCGTCGGCAGTGGTGACGATGACCAGATCCGGAAGCAAGGCCAGCAGTCGGCGGCGCCCGTCATGGGCAAGGGACAAGATCCGGGGCAGGTCAAGCAGACGAATGATGTCAAGGCGTTCAAGGTGCCGGAACAAGAATATTCGCTCGAGGAGGTGGCCAAGCACAACAAAAAGGACGATTTGTGGATTGCGGTCAAGGGAGTGGTGATGAATGTGACGGATTGGGTTGATGAGCACCCGGGTGGACCACAGGCCCTCTTTTCACACATGGGCAAGGATGCGTCGGAAGAGTTTGAAATGTTGCACGACGACGAAGTGATTCCCAAGTATGCGGCCGAGATTGTCATTGGGCGAGTGCAAGGGCAGGAGATTACTTTGGAGTATTAGGCTGTTTTTTTTCTTCTTTTCTTTTTCTTTCTTTTTTTTTTCAATTGATGAGTGAAGAATCTTGACAAAAATATGGTATGTATCTATTCCTACATGCACACATTCACACATTCACACAATCTCTACAATCCCCCCATTTTTATTCTTGTTATTCCTTTGATGATCATTTTTCATCAGGACATGCTTCTTTGATATTCTCCACCAATATACCCCGAGAAAGATCCCGATGGTGACGAGGAGAGCTGCTCCGAAGCCGGTGGCGATGATGATTGCTGTGAGATTTGCTGGGGGGAGGCTTGCTGATGGGGATGATGGGGATGATGGGGAGGTGTTCATGTTCTTTCTTTCTCTCTTTTTTTTTCTTCTTGTTTCTTGACTGAGCTTGTTGTCTGTCTGGTACTGTTGCTTTTTGGGTATTTTTTTGAAGAGAGGTATTGTTGTTGTTGTTGTTGTTGTTGATGGATGGATGGATGGATGGATGGATGGATGGATGGATGGATAGATAGACCTTTCAACACAATCTCGAGAATCCCAGCTCGTCGTCGTTGTAGTAGTAGTTGTAGTAGTAGTAGTAGTAGTAGTAGTAGTAGTTATCTTATTCCAACTTAGTCTAATGCAGAAGTAAGGTAGTAGGTACATGTAGTAGTAGGTAGAACGAATATATATATACTCTACGAAACGGATATTAAATCCTCATATTGTTTTTACCAAAACACCAAGAGAAACCATTATACTTTCTACAACACCGCCTCACTTCACCTCACTCACTCCTATTGTCGAAAAGTGTCAAGTATCCCTCCCTCTCTCTGTAGCACGTTGATACCTTACCGACCTACAACAGACACCGTTTGTCTCTCCACCGCCACTACCACCGCCACCACTACCACTACCACTACTATCCTCCGTATCAAGTATCAAGTATCAATATGTACGAAACATATACAAGCCACTACCTCCTATAGAGTAGAGTAGAGTAGAGTAGAGTAGAGTAGAGTAGAGTAGAGTAGAGTATCCAGGCCAGGGAAATATCATGATGAAGCAAAGTCTCATCTACCTGCCTTTATCATTATTTTTAGACTTTACTTTTCGTTTTTCTTAAAAAAGAAAAAGAAAAGTTCTCGCAGTTTTTTTTTTCTTCTTTCTTCTGCTTGGGTTTGGGTTTGGGTTTGGTTTTGCATTGTATTTGGTTTTGCATTGATCTGTAGATAGACGAAACGCCTGTAGGGGTTGCGGGAGTTTTTTTTGTCTTGACTACTACATGTACCTCCTAAGGTGTGAATGGTTTGCAATGGAATAGAACATGGCTGGTCAATGTCGTACGTGTGTGGAGACGTCGGTTCGAGTGATATATTCATACCTACATGTAGGTACATGAATGTGTTTCTTCTTGTCTCGTCTTATGGGGCTGTCTTGGTCTTTTTTCTTGGTCTTTTTTCTTGGTCTTTTTTTCTTGTCCTTTCTTGTCCTACCGCCTACTTCAATGTCTTGTCTTGTCTCGTCTCGTCCTATTCTTGTATTTCCACAGACCTTCACTCAAAAGATCTCTCGTCCCTTCTTGTCCCTCCATTCTGGACAAATAGGTCTTGATCCGTCTTCTGATACTCCAAATCGGGAATGGGACTTGCATGTCCAGCCGGGCATGATCAATGCTAGTAGAGATAACGAGAAGTAAAGTCAAGTAAAGTGCACTGCGGAAAAGTGGTCATGTCTCTTCCCTGTCTCTACTCACCATTCTATCTGTAGTCCGAAACGTATCTGCATGAGCGAAGATATGCCTTTTCCCTTTTTTGGTTTTTTTCGGAGCTGTACAGCGCTCCGCCGTGGGTATCATCATCCGCGTGTATTCATCTCAACACGCACAATACAATCCTGATGCGAGCATACATATATGACCCGCACAAGTAGGTATTTCTCGTGTGTCCCTAATCCGTCTTGACTCCAGCAGCTTCGACTTTGAGATCAATCGAACTCACACCATTGGAGAGCGTGGCTACCGTTGCTTGTTTGGAGATGCGAGTCTTCACTTCCTGCTCCAAATTGGCCAAATCTATGAGGACACCATCCTTTTCTGCATGTCCCTCGGGCAGACCCATTTCCTTGATCTTACATTTGCCGGCAGCGAGCTCGTCGTCGCCAAGAATGACAGCAAAGGGAATACCGCTCACCTCGGCAGCTTTAAACTGTGCAGGAAGTTTCGGCTTGGTCTTCCACAGAAACTCGGCTTTGATGCCAGCATCCCATAGTCGAGCAGCAACTTCCATTCGTTCTTCTAATAGACCTTCGAACCCCTTGCCGCCAAATGCCATGACATAGACGTCCACTTCGTTGGCTCTGATCGGAGCTGCCGATGCGTCTGCTGCGAGTCGTTGTTTTGTGATGCTGAAGATGCGCTCCACTCCGAACGAGATGCCCACGCACGGGATTGTCTTCTTCCCGCTGAACATGCCCACCAAATTATCATAACGACCTCCAGCGGCGACAGACCCTACACCAACGGTAGGATCGTTGGAGCGGTCTTCATCCCCATCAGCACTTTTCTTCGATCGTGAAGACTTCTTCGCTTCTTGTTGCAGTGCCTGGCCTTCGCTGGTCTGCGGTGCAGATCCTTCTGTGACAACCTCGTAGATGAGGCCCGTGTAGTAGTCGAGACCACGAGCAAGCGACATGTCCAACGATATTCGGTCGAGTATGCCAAATTTCTTGAGGAATTTAAAGAGCGTCTGAATATCTTGCAGACCAGCCTTGGCCGACTCATTCCCTTGCAATTCCTCGTCCTTTTGCAGTTCTGCCAACAGCTCCTCGCTGCCCTTCCGCCCCACGACATACTCGCCTATACGGTCTGCGATCGCAGCATCCAAGCCCTTCTCTTCGGTCATCTCTCGACGCACCTCCTCCCACGGTGACTTATCCAACTTATCCACTGCTGACGAAATGGTGCGGATCTTGTCGTCGGGTACTTTGCACACCTGGAAGATACCGTCGAGGATCTTGCGGTGGTTCAGCTTGATGGTATAGCGGCCCTGCCAGCCCAGCGCCTCAAAGATTTCCACAATGATGCGCAGGATTTCGGAGTCGGGAATCATAGAGTCGTACTCGCCCGCAATATCAAAGTCACATTGGTAGAATTCTCGCATTCGTCCCTTGGTCATGGCGGGCTGATCTCGTCGGTAAACCTTGGCAATGTGATATCTCTTGATGCTGGAGATGCTCGAGTTCATGGCCAGCCAGCGCGCGAAAGGGACGGTCAGGTCGTATCGCAGCGAGCACATCTCTCCGCCCTGGTCGGCCAGATCATAGATGAGCTTGCTGTCCTCGCCATATTTGCCAGACAGAATCTCCTTTAGCTCGAAGACGGGAGTGTCGATGGTGACGGCGCCGTGACGCTTAAAAACTTCGGTGATGGTGGAGAAGATGCGCTCGCGAATGACCATGTCCTTGCCATCCCAGTCTTTGGTTCCCTTGGGCACTTTGAGCATAATCTGCTCTTTCTTGTCCTTGCCCATAGTGTCGTCTCTGTCTCTTTCTGCTTCGGTGGGCTGTTTGTGGTAATATCGACGTAGTGGTGGAGTGCGGGGAGGGCGGAGAGGGTGGTGGTGGTGGTGGTGGTGGTGGTAAAGGACGGAGAGGCAGCGGTGAGGTGAATTGACAGTCAGACGGACGGTGCGCGTGAGCGTGAGCGGAGTCAATTTCATGTGGAAGAGTGGAAGATGCAGGCAGAAGACTCATAGGGCGGGCAGATACGTACAGAAACATTGCCAGGGCAAGCAAGCAACCACGGACCCACCAATGCCGACGCGGGCGGGACCGCGGGACGGACCTTCCCCCTCCCACTTCGTTCTTCTTCCCAGACTTCCCTTTCCCTTTCCCTTTCCCTTTCCCTTTCCCATACCATCCCGTCCACCATGTAGCAATGGCTGCCCACTCGGCGGCAAAGGCCATCAACACCCAGGAAATCACCGACAAGGCGCGACGCGAGCTTCTGCTCCTCCTCGAAAGCGTGAGCCCCTGACACCACTTCACTTTCACTACCGCCCTCCCAGCTCATATATCTGTCTGTCTGCCTAGGTTCGCGGCAAGAAAAATCTTGTCATTGAAAAGTCACTGGCGGGAACCGTGGGCCTCTTCGTCAAGTTCAGCACTCTCCAGGAATATGGCGTGGACAAGCCCTTTTTCCTCGAGAACCACAACATCGACTCCAGCCAGCGGAACATTGTCTTTGTGGTGCGAGGAGAGAATGCAAAGAAGATTCGTATGGTAGCTGGTATGCTGTCTCACTTCTCCCTCTCTTCCTCGAACAAGAAGAATCACGATCCATGAGATCACGGCTCTAAAAGTAGAGTGCGCAGCTGTATTTCTCCTACCCTGCGTATTCAGTCTTGATGCCAAAATTAGGCCCAGCTTCTGTATGATTTCCAGCTTCGCGAGTACTTGTCCATCTTGTGCGGCACTGTCATTACCTGCTGACATACCTACACCCTCACTCTCGTCTCCTGAAGCCAGCTGATGAGAACAGAACAGATCAAACTCGTCCGAAGTGAGAGCAAGATTGATCATGACTTTACCATCATATGGGTGCCTCGTCGCACCCTGGTCAGCAACATGATTTTGGAAGAACATGGAGTTCTCGGCGAAGCCAACATCACAGAACTACATCTCCACTTCGTATCTCTAGAGCCAGATCTTCTATCCCTCGAGCTGGATGATGCCTTTAGTGGTCTCTGCTTGAGGAAAGATCCGACCAGTGTCTTTGCTTCTGCCAAAGCACTCATGCTCTTGCAGAAGCAGTATGGCCTCTTTCCTCGAATCCTGGGCAAAGGCGATAATGCCAAGCGTTTAGCAGATTTGCTACAGAAGATGCGGAACGAGGAAGACGTGAATGCTTCGTCTGATTCAAGTAATACGTATCTGACTGCCTTTGGACTCACTCCTTCCTCGTTGATTGAGAACCTGATCATTATAGATCGGGAAGTCGACCTCCCTACTGTACTTTCGACACAGCTCACATACGAAGGACTGCTGGACGAGGTGTTTGGCATCACCAACAACACCACCGAGGTAGACTCTTCGATCCTCGGCGGCGCCCCTCCCGCACATTCGCAGAATGGGTCCACGCCTGCGCCTACCGCTGCAACCAAGCGCAAAGTCGTGCTGGATTCGAGCGATAAATTATACCCTGATCTGCGGGATACCAACTTTGCCACTGTCGGCCCCACCCTCAACCGTATCGCACGTCGTCTCGCCACTGATAGCGAAACCATGCACAGCAAAGACCAGACCGTCGCAGACTTGAAGAATGTCGTGGCGAAATTGCCGTCATATCAAGCGGAATCAGCCAGCTTGAAGATTCATACCAGTCTCGCAGAAGAGATTATGAAAGTCACTCGGGGCGAGTCCTTTGGCCGGATGCTTGAAGTACAGCAGAATCTCCTCGCTGGCACGGATGCGACAGCATTGCACGAGAATATCGAAGAGCTGATGGCTCGGAATACGCCGCTCAGCACGGTCTTGAGATTACTCTGCCTCGAGAGCTGTCTGTTCAATGGCCTCCGCCAACGGGACCTCGATCACTTCAAACGACAGATTCTCCAAGCGTATGGCTATCAACACGCACTGACTCTCGCTAGCCTCGAAAAGATGGGTCTCTTGGTTCCTCGCGAGAGCCACCGAGGCTATCTTAACCCCATGGCAGGTGCAGTAGGCCAAAGCGCAACCGACTGGAATACCGTTCGCAAAGCGCTCCAACTCTGGACAGATGAAGTGCAAGAAGCAGACCCAACCGACATTGCCTACGTCTTCTCCGGATATGCGCCTCTGAGCGTCCGACTCGTACAATGTATCATGCAGAAATCCTCACTCCACCAAGTGCTCACCAACGCGTCTAAAAGCGGCGGCACAGCAGGTCCGTCGGGCGCAGCAACAGGCTGGAAAGGGTTTGAAGAAGCTCTCGCACGAATCCGAGGTGCCACGGTCGACGTGACACAAAAGGGCAGTGATGCGGAGGCGTCGCATGCGCGCAAAACGTTGCGAGGCAGTAAAGAAGGGCCTCGAATTTCGATAATATTTTTTCTCGGAGGCGTCACGTATGCGGAAATTTCGGCTTTGCGGTTTGTGAATGAGCAGTTGGAGAAGAGCGGCGGCGGCAATAGAAGGAGGATTGTGATGGCAACGACGAATATCCTGAATGGGGAACGAGCGGTAGAGGTTGCAGTGGAGAAGAGGACGTTTGTAGCGTAGGTAGACGGGGGATAGAGAGGAATTTCAGATCATCGTCGTCGAATGGACAAGTGGACGTCTCAGTATGCTCATTATGATTATATACTTTTTGTTAAAAAGCACAGGAACACGAATGACAAGAATAGTCTCGCTCATATTCGCTGATACTAGTAGCCATTGTGGTTGCTTCCCTTCTCACTCCATTACCCATATGTCTCCGTCTCCCTATGACCATGAAGACCGAAAGAACTCCGACGCTGTGCGCTGTTCAGAATCAAAGGAATGACTGACTCTTCTTCTTCCTCCTCCTCTTCTTCCTCCTCTTCTTTCCCCTCCTCTTCTTTCCCCTCCTCTTCTTCATGCTGCGAAAAGTAAAAAAAAAAGAAAGAGCATCTACAACAACACGGCAAAGGCCAGGGCGGCGGCACCCAACACACCCACAGTTCCAAACGTCTGACCCATTCCCAGAGCCCACACTCTGACATTCTTGACACCGGCACTCTCTCCATTCGTCGTCTGTCCTACCAAGCCCGAATACACCGTCACCGTGCTGCCATCGGACTCGGTGGTGACTCTTGCAGGCCCATCCGTCGTCTGCGCGTCACTTGCACCTGCCGACCCCATTGACCCCGTCATAGTCGTCGTCGTCGAGGCCATCATGGAACTCGTCAAGGTACTCGTATTCTGGCGGGTGGGATTCTGGGCTCCGCAAGGGTGATTCTGGCGACAGTCGCTGGCGCATTGGGTGTCGGAGCCGCAGTTGGAGACGCATTGTGTGCCCCACTGGGTGCAGATGGAGTAGGGGAGCGTATTGCTATACTCGGACACATTGGGAGAGAGGCCGTTGTCGCAGACGCAGGCGTAGGTGAGACTGTCGGGGTTGCATTCGTTGGACGAGGTGGTTCCGGTGGAAGAGCCTTGGTCGAGGCAGATGAGGGGGCATTGGGTGATTTGTTGTTGGCACCAGAAGTCTGTTGTTGGGGGATTAGTGTTCTTTCCGGGATGGGGAGGAGGACAGAGTAATGAAGGAAGGAGAAAAAAAAGAAGAAGTGGAAGTACTAACCTCGAGTGGTATTGGAGACGGATTGAGGGTCGATTCGGTATTGTTGTTGGGCTCGAGCAGCTCCAGAGAGGAGGAGTGCAGTCGCAACGGCAGCTTTGTTTGGTGACGAGGTCTTCATGGTGGTGGTGGTGGTGGTTGTGGTGGTGGTGGTTGTTGTTGTTGTTGTTGTTGTCGTTGTTGTCGTTGTTGTTGTTGTTGTTGTTGTTGTCGTTGTTGTTGTTGCTGTTGTTGTTGCTGTTGTTGTTGTTATTGTTGTTGAACCTGTAGTAGTACTACTGCAGTGAGTATACTGTTCGTTCTGTCGATACTTTTGTGTGTGTGTATGTGATTGTTGATGATCGGAGCTCCCAGTCTCAGCTACTCATCAGCAGAAGAGATTGGCAATATCATAATAGTAGTCGGGTATTTATTAATAAAGAATTAATAATTGATGAAATTCTATTTTAGAGTGTAACACTACTCACAGCCACCCGTTCCCGTCCCCGTTCCCGTATCCAGTGATCTTGGCCTCGCCTCTGCCAAGATCACGCCAAGACTATAAGCGCCAAGGTACCGTCCCGGTGGAGGTACCTCTTAGGTGGTACTGAGTGAGGCTGCTTCTGCTTCCCCGCTGAATGCTACCACTACATCCCTCTACTACTCTCCTCCCACCTCCCACCTCTCTCTCTCTCAATCGCATGGAACAACCCGCTGCCATTATCCTCGAAGATCACTCCAAAGATGATGACCAACACGCCTTGTCCTGCTGGGCTCAATCCGTGACCATTGACGACTACTCGGTCGTGTCTGGCCCCAGTGGGATCGGCGCCTATGTGGTCTGGCATCTCACTGTCAGTACCCTTCAGGGTGGCCATATGCCACTCAATAAACGGTATTTCTCTTTCTCTTTCTCTCTTTTTCTTTCTCCCTCTCTCTCTCCCCTCTCCCTCTCCCT
>JH792619.1:4465-26528 GCA_000291705.1 Sphaerulina populicola P02.02b | reverse complement strand
TCCCGTCTGNTCTCCTCCTCTCTCTCTCTCTCTCTCTCTGACCATCTTGGTTCATGGCGATAGATATTCCGAATTCCATCGTCTCCGCAAGAACCTCGTCGCCGCATTCCCCCACGCCGCCGACGCCATGATTCCCGACTTACCTCGCAAGAGTGTCGTTTCGCGCTTTCGTCCCCGATTTCTCCTCCATCGCAAAACTGGTCTGGCGCATTTTATGAAGTACATATACCACCTCCGCCTCCACCACCACCACCTCTCACTGCCATTCTTTCTTTCCTACCTACCTAGTTGTATTATCCCCTCTCGCGCTCTCGCTGACTCGTCGCCTACCTCTCTCTCTCCCTTGTAGTTGTATTATGCTCAATCCGGAATTCGCGAGCTCGCCTATTGTCAAAGACTTTATATTCAATTAAGACATGTACCTCTTGCCTCTTGCCATTTCGAAAGATTTGACGCAAATACGTAAAGAACGTTGGATGAATCATGCTAACTGTCCATGTCGAGCTCTCTCTCTCTCTCTCTCTCTCTTCTCTCTTCTCTCTTCTCTTCCCTTCTTTCTCATTACTCGTCACTCCAGAATCGGAATTCGTGCTGTGGTGCCGCTGCAGTCACAGTCAAGACTTGCTGCTGTGTTTATGCCTCTTATATCTTTTCCTCTGATGGGATTCTTCTCTCTCTCTCTACCTATCTCCCATGCGGACATCATATCATCAGACTACTAATCCTCCTCTCATGCCCGGGATACGTCTGATGATGACTGGCCATGCTCGGACTTCCCTGCGTCCCATTTCCATACGGCGTCTGTGGTGTACCCTCCATGCCCGGTGGCCCTCGAAGCCGCCTCTCCTGTTCATACACATGCCAATGCTTCATCACAATCTTACTCGAGTCGAATTCTCCTTCCTCATCATGCCCACCTTTGCCCGAGCCCTTTTGCTCACCCGCCGCTTGACGCGTATCACCCCAGCTAAAGTCATCGAAATGCCAGAATGCATACATGGGTAACACCATATTCCAGATGGGAAGAGAGCCAAGATAGATCAACATCCAGACCAAGTAGGACACGCGGTGCGCCGTGATAACAATGAGCACTCCAGGAAGACCCAAGATGAGGGCGAGAAGGACCAGAGGGATCACGGGAGCTGCAGTATGAGTGATTGCCGCCTTGACCGCGAGTGCGACTATAGAACAAGTTAGTGATGCCGTCTGCCCGAATCTGCTCGCAGGAGCGGAACAAGTGCCGTTGGATACTTACGGACGTATACGGTGAAACTGATCGCAGCCGGCAATATCAGCGTGCCCGTCAATTCAATAAAGACCACAAACTGCATGGAAAAGCAAAATGTGCCACACAAATCGCGAACGAGTACCAGCTCCATGAGGTTGTGTATGGTCGAGTTGATCCATCTTCGTCGTTGCGACAGCAGGACCTTGAACGTCTCCGGCACCGTGGTCTTGCACACGGCTTGTGGGATGAACATTTGCTTTCTCTTGGGAAATGTCTTCAACATCAACGTCGAAAGATACCGATCTTCTCCGAGCAGCAACAAGTTCTTCTTGTGCAACGTATCCACCACATTCTCCGAATAATGCTCCACAATGTCAGGGTTGGCCAGAATGGGTACCCAGTAGTTCTTGCCACCCTTGGGCGCCTTGATGCGGTACATGCAGAAGCAGCCGGGCAGACACGTCACACCACCAAACACCGACTCAAACGCTTTGGCTTGATGATGGGAGATGAAGTACTCAAACACTTGGATCATAGAGACCCAGGATGCCCGTTTGTTGGCGATTTTCGTCTCCCCGCACAGTCCCATGATTTCGGGATCCTTCACCATGGCAGACACCATGTGCGTGATCGAGTCCGGGAACACTTTCGTGTCGGCATCAACCATGAGCACAACTTCGTAAAAGTCGGGCGAAATCCCCGTGAGCTTCCAGATGCCATTGAACATGTCGTATTCGAGCTCCGTCATGCGCTCGTCAAACATGATTTTTTGCAAAAACGACATGAGAATGATCTGAGAATCACGCTTGCCTCTGTTTCCCGGCTTCGAAGTGCTAGCTTCTTCGGGAGTGCCACATTTGACAATGACAATCATGGGCACGCGTTGTTGACGCTCGAGAGGAATCGTGCTGTCTGCACCATAGTCGTAAAAGCCGCAGTATACCTTGGCCATGTTATGTCGCTTGCTGCCCGAGGCCACGGCGACATACGAATAGGGCTGCACCTCGTCCGGAGGAATAGAGTGATCCTTCATCATACTGACACAAGCATCGGGTGTCGACATCGATTCCCCTTTTCCCTGGATCAGGCCGTCGCACACCACGTAGATGAGCTTGTGACTGTTGGGATAGTCGGTCGTGGCAACACTGTCGAGTGTGGTGCGAATGCCTTCGGGACCTTCAGAGTATGCTGTCACCAGACAGATCGTGTGCGCAAGCGGAAAACCATATGGCTGCCAATCTGGAGGTGGTTGCGCTACCACCGCTTCGTGGATGAAGCCCTGGGGCCCGCGTGTTTCCACTTCGCCCTGCATGACACTGCTGTATCGCTGCGCGGAAGATCCATAGTTATGAGACTCCATCAAGCTGGCATGGCTTTCCGATTGGCCTTCTAAGCCGGGGTATAATGGCAGTGTACCTTCGGACCGGTTCGTGTGGCCGTAGATGGACGCGGCATTACCCGCAGTCAATCGATTATTCGAACTCGAGGTCACCATAGTAGTCGGAGGAGCAATGCTTTTCCGGTTGCCTCTATCGATGGCGTATGGACTCGTGAAACGAGAAGTAGTAGGCAAGAAGCTCGCCCGCTTGCTCGACCAGTCTGTTGCCGTGGTCGAGGCTGGGCCGGTTATCTTCGGAGGCTGTCTGTAGATGTCGTCGGACCAGTCTTCGATCTGTTCCTGTCGCGCCTTTTTATCCTTGCTCATGCTGGTTTTGGCAGCAGCATACTTCTTGCTGAGGAACCACTCGAACAACAACGCCATGAAGAACTTGGCGATGACGATACCGAGGATGAATATCAGGGACACATAGAGCACGACCTTGGAGGCAATACATCCCACAGTCTCGGTATCGATCGAGCCCACCTTGATGATGTCTTGAAAGCACTCTGCCAGCTGCTTGTTCTCTCCCGAGGCGAATGCAAGCGTCACATCCTTGCCACGGATAGCGGAATTTTCGCGAATCTCGTCGAATTTGGATGGGTACGATACCTGAGTTGTGTTGAACCATGTTAGAAGGTCTAAATCAAGGACATCTCCAGAGTACACCATGAGATTCCTTGAGGCATTCCGCACGTCGTCCCAGTTGAAGTAGACGTCCCCGGAAGAGCGCAAGCCATAGAATGAGTCTCTCGCGCTCCGCGAGGTGTGACAAGCATAGCCCAGGTAGTAAGGAATGGAAGTATTCGGACTGGAACTTCCATCCTGCTTGAACATATTGCACGGGAAATACCAAGCGAGGTTTCCATCACTATCCGTCGTCACGTCTGAGTTTGGCGCGGCCGTGATGAGCCCTTTACAAGCACCATTTACATTCTGGAACATGAAACTGCCATCCATACCAGCTCCAGGCGGATCCGCGTCGAACAGAACGTTGCTGCCCGCTGCAATACCTCTGGCAAGAGGATGTTGACTTCTCGTGAGATCATAGGCTTTGCCGTGGAAGATCATGTAGCCAGGACCGACTTTGTTGATACGCAATCGCAAAGGTCCCCCGGATGGGCACACTGTGGCAGTGAATCCAAATGTCAGGTAGCCGACAAACGCCATGAGGAGGAGAATGATGGATATCAGTCCAATCTTCTCACGCCATGCTCGTTGAGCATCTTTTGCCTTTTTGCCAAAGCATCGCAGCATCACATTGGGAGCCCAAAATGTGATCATATGACAGTAGGTGCCCCACAATGTGGGAGTACCACTGGCTTGCTGAATCTTCAGCTTTCGCTCTTGTTTCTCCTCGCGCTCTCGCTGTTTCTTGGACAAGCTTCGAGATAGCTTGTTCGGGGCGCGTGTACTCGCACCTTTCCCCGACTTGCCACGCTTGAGACCGTCCTTTTCGTTGAGAGGAACCCTCTCCTCGCCCGCAACCTTCAGCGAAGGGTCTGAACTCAGAGTTACAATGTCTGCCTCCAGCTGTGGGTCGCGGCCGGTGGTAGATGGCATGATATTCATATGCGACTGTTGTACTCGTTTGCGATAGTAGTAGTCGGGATCATCGGGATCCATGCGTCGCCTCTCCGGCCTGACCAGACTCTTCTTGCGGTTGAGCTCATCTCGCCTGGCAGCCACGCCTGCGTCAATCATCGGATCGCGAGCATCGTGCTGTGGCGAGTACGGCGAAGGCGGAATGTTGTTCACGCGCACCTGAGGCCCATACCCATCACTCTTTTGAGGTTTCCCGCTATACACCTCGCTAGGCATACCTGCTGATGGCCTGTGTACCGAACTCCGCCTTCGTTGCCGATGATGGCTATTCAAGTCCTCGACGGCTCTCTCACGCCGCGCACTGCTCGTTCGACGTGTGCGATGTGTAGTCGAATTGCGAAAGGCGGCGTGATCGCGTTCCTCCGGACCCGTAGACGCCCTCCGTTGCCGAGAGCCAGAAGAACGATGAGCGGTGGTCGGACGGCTTGAAGAGTCTCTCCTGCGAGAGGAGTCTGGTCTGGCGTTTGACGACATGTTGGCCTAGCCGTGCATTCCAGTCGGTGTTTCTCCCTGTCGCACTCCTCGCTCCCACCTCTACAATCTGTGAGACGATGATCTTCTCGGCAGCGGCCAGGCACGGCTGGCGCAGTGTCTGCGTCGGTGTGGGCGTCGGTCTATGGGAACTCGTGTGGATGCTACCTAGGAGGTATGGTGATAGGCGAATCGAGATGGAAGTGGCGGCAGATGGAAGGTGCCAATCCTGTTGGGACGAAACGAGAGTCAGTTGCGCAGCCCACACCACTGCACTAGGTACCTCCTACGTGAACGAATGACAATGGCAACCTAACACAAACAGCAGCCTCCAAACAATGGAGTGACGTGACCGGTGGTTGCCTGGAAAGAGACACGAAGAAACAGTGCAAGGATGCCCACGTCGACGCTCAGCGGCGCAGCTGATGATTTGTCCGAAGACTGCCTCCTTCAGGTACCAGGTACCTCCCAAGAGAGCAAAGAGAAGGCCGCCCCTGAGCCGCTAGAAGCGAAAGCCTCCTACATAAAATGCGCAGACGGGAGTGTAGTGGCAATTGTTTCTATTTGCAACACCGAGCTCTCGCCTTTTAACGCCTGTGCAAAGCAAGGATCGACATGCGGGAATTATCTACGAGGTACCATTCGTACCCGCAAGAAGGAGAAAAAATATCAAGTTCGTTCTGCATACCTCCGCGGTTGTGCAGGAGGCAGTTGTGCAGTACGAGTGAAGAACAACAGTACGAATTATG
Organism: Sphaerulina populicola P02.02b; assembly: GCA_000291705.1. NCBI lineage: Eukaryota > Fungi > Ascomycota > Dothideomycetes > Mycosphaerellales > Mycosphaerellaceae > Sphaerulina > Sphaerulina populicola. Next base: position 21,097 of record JH792619.1, on the reverse strand, counting down.
TGATCACAACGGTACCTTCTAGGGCCGGTCCCCGGACAGTTGGGAATACAGGGTGTTTTACGTTGTAGGTAATGTACCAGGTACATGTACATACATACACCGTTGAGATCCTGGCCGACGATCTCTCTCTCTCTCTCTCTAGCATCTCTGCGACAACCTTTTTGCTGTTGCCCTTTGGTTGTCTATCCACCAGCCTACCTCCTAGCTGCCGAGAGTCCCGAGACCTCTATAGCAAGACACGTGAGCAGCGTTGACTATTAATACCAAATGCATACGTATACGCCCGTCTGTCACGCGTGGACCTCAAGAGGTTCGCCCTCTACCAGAGTCTACCTCTACCTACTACCTCCTACGAGGAAGGTATGACTAAATGTATCATGTATGCACTGGTGCTGCAAGCATGTGCTCATGCACGCTGTGTATACCGCGGACCCGAATTCGAACCGGGCCACTCTGTTGCGGCTCGCTTCTCGTGATTTTGCGACGAAAAGAGAGCGACACACGGCCTCATGCCTCACAACAGCAGCAGCGTCTTCCAAGCGAATCCTCCATCTCCGATCTTCTTGGCCATTGCGGAGGCGCCAATACATAGTCCGTCCGCTCCTCCGAGCCTGTGTCATCATCGAGCCTTGTCATTCGCTCGACCATGTCACTTCAGGAGCTGCATGCCAATCTCCTTGCCCACTGCCCAGTACTGCACTTTATTGCAGGTTCCATACCTGATACGGTAGTGTAGACTGTGTCGGATGATGACACCAAACTCCATCTCCGACTGACAGAGCGTCTGTCAGGAACAGGGCTGTCTTTGTGGATGTGATCCCCGGTGTACATACCTCCCAAGATGCGCGCACGATTTCGCTGTCAGCTGCAACGCCCGCAGCCGGACAAGGCCAAGGAGTGCATGGAAGCATGTAGGAGGTATGTACAATGTACTGTAGCTAGCCTCCTGGTCACACAGCAGGGGAAAGCAAGCCTTGCATCGACAGTTTAGTGTCAGATGGCGTCTTCTTGCCTGCACATCCTGTCTACTATTTTCGCGGAGTTAACTTCACCTGGTGACAAGCTCCGTACCTGAGCACGCATAGAGACGAGCGAGGACGATCGAACGGGGCCGCGCGCGAGTCGATTGTTTAGGCGCGCACCTCATCACACAGCACAGCCTTCCCCCTTCCCCCTATCATGATCGGCCAGGTACAAAGCCCGAGGGAACGCCGCCATCATGTGGCCCTTCCCATTCGAGAGAGCACAGCCCAGGAAGGCAAGGAAAGACAGTGCCATCCGCTCTCTAGCACACACCTTCAAGGTACACAGTACACAGGTGGTATTCGGAGTGCTGTAGCATACGGCAATGTTGTACCCATAAGTTCCTCATTCCTTGCCGGACCACCGAGACTCCGTGTCTCCACGAGTACGCGAGTCCGTTGCGTGCCTCACAGTCGCAGTTAGGTAGTCGCAGCGTCCTCCTCTTCTTCTTCTTCGATACCGTACCTCCTACCTCCCCATTGTCATCTGCTGCTGGTCTGCACAAGGTGTACACCGACGGGCACATCGGGGAGTGGCATGTCTTGGAAGCGAGTCTGGTGAGTTGGGTTCCCGTCCGTCACCTCACGGAACAGCCTTTTCTTGGCTGTCGTTGGCAGCTCTTGTCATTCCTCGACACCATAAAGAAGACAAGCGATTCGTAATCGTATCACTGGGGCGTGTCGATGTCATGGCTGACACATGCCACAAAGGAAGTCGGCCGCGAACCATTGATTACGTTGGCGCCTGTAGTTCTCTAGTAGCAGCTGCCGTCCGTCTCGTGCATCAAACGGACTTCTTCCACCACCACCTCATCCCATCGATTGAGCACGGCATCTCTCTCTTGAAACGCATCCCGATTCTTACTAGTACCACCTCTACTTTGCCTCTAGTTCCACTGCACGCCGCGGCCGCGGACCCTGCGCACTCCATCTCCACCAGTCTTTCTTCGCTACACTTTCCTGTGGACCGTCTACTAGCTCCGACTCCTTCATTTCTGCATTTCTGCGCCAGTACTGGGACCGCTGGGCGACAGGAGAGATACTGGTACCAACGACAGGAACGCGAGGCAGATCACCACCTTGACCACGGCGACGACGAGGCATCGGGAATATATCCTTACGTCACAGCCCCGCCATGGCGGAAACAGATACCACATACAATCATGAACTACCTCAGCGAGCCGGCTCACCGAACAGCCTGCAATGGGAGCCCCAGGATGGACAGTTGACAGGCGATCAAGAAGGAGAATTCAGAATTGGAACGCCGACCAGCGGCGAATACTCACACCATCGATACTTGTCGGGCAGCACGATCGAGACATCACCGCCTCGAGACTCGTTGTCTGTGAAGAGCAAGGGACTACCTTCCAGTCTACAGGTCGATCATGGGAACGGCCCAGAAGTCCGCATACAACATGCACCAGCAAGCCCAATCCATATTAGTCTGGCGCAGATGGCTCATAGTGATGGCGAGCGAGCGTCGATACACATGAGCGATGACGAGCGAAGTGGGTCGAGAGATACTGCAACGCCTGACTCTGGCTATACGGGAAGTGGCACGTCAATACCCGTCCGGCCAGCACCGAAGACCTCCAATGGCGAGTCGAGCCAACATCGAAGGTCTTCCGGGTCATTTGACCCCAATCGGATCGAGGAAGAGGGCGAAGATGGCGAGGGAGCGAAGACATTGCACAGTCCTGGCTTGCAATATCATGCATTCTCGGACACGTCGAAGAAGTCGGACAATCGAGCGTCGCACGCGACTACGCACTCCACAGGATCCGGATCGTCAGGCGAACGCAAACACCGCTCGTCCAATTCATTGCCTGGCTCGGGAGGGCTCGGAGTACCACGAACCGGCCCGTCGCGACCACTATCAGCATATACACTGAACACGGCATATACGCTTCATGGCGATCGAGGGCGAACCCTATCGCCATTGAGCGCACATGATTCCGATTCTGCATCACCGGCACGAAGTACTCGCGAACTTTCGAACCATAGACGCTCGCCGCTCCCCAGGCCGCAAAGCTATGTAGAATTACTTGCAAACGTGCCCTATAACCAGCAGGTCGCTCCCAATGGTCAACTCAACAATGCTGGCCTACAATCAGTGGTGGGCAGCGCGGCCAGCCTGCTTGATGCCAAGAAGACTCTCGACATGTATCGAGCAAACGTCAAGAAGACCCATGATGCTGCGGTACAGTATGAGTTTGCCATATTTATGGTGAATGCCGCTCGTGATGCGACGCCAGAAGATGGCTTGGATCCGGCAGAGTTGACGAATGAAGCCAAGCACATCTTGCAACGATTATCAGATCGAGCGTACCCTTTTGCACAATATTATTTGGCAGATGGGTACTTTAGCGGACTTTTCAACAAAGGGAAATCCGACTATGATAAGGCGTTCCCGCTTTTTGTTGCCGCGTCAAAACACGGACATGCAGAGGCAGGGTATCGTGCAGCCTTGTGCTACGAGTTTGGCTGGGGTTGTGCAAAGTCATATCCCAAGGCTGTACAGTTTTACAAAGCCAGTGCCTCGAAGAATCATCCCGGAGCTGCAACACGACTCGGACTTGCGCAAGTCAGAGGAGATATGGGCCTTGACTTCAGGATTAGGAATGTGTTTCGAGAGGGTGTTAAGTGGTTGAAGCGCGCCTCGGAAAGTGCCGACCTCCAATACAATGCCGGACCTTTTGAGCTCGGACTGCTATATCTGAGTGGAAACGGGGACGACATCTTCAAGGACGAGGCGTATGCGGCCCAACTCATCACCCACGCTGCCGAATTAGGGCACGTCCAAGCCAATTTCTTACTGGGCCAGGCGTATGAAAATGGACTGCATGGCTTGCCGAGAGACGCGGCACTCAGTGTGCACTTTTACAATGGAGCTGCGTCGCGCGGGCATGTGGAAGGCATGATGGCTCTCTGTGCATGGTATATGGTCGGCGCAGAACCCGTCCTCGAACGAGATGAAGCTGAAGCCTACGCATGGGCGAAGATGGCTGCGGAGACGGGTACGCGCACCTCGTGACTTTCCCCTCGCCCTTTGCTACGATGTGTACTGACCGTTTGATGTTCTGCATAGGATGGGCCAAAGCGCAATATGCCGTCGGCTACTTTACAGAAATGGGCATCGGCTGCCGTCGCGACACGCTCCAAGCTAACGTCTGGTACGTGCAAGCTGCGGACCAAGGCAGCGACACTGCGAAACAACGTTTGGCGATTATCAGAGCTGCGGCGAGCGGCGATCCAGGCATACCGATGAGTAGTGCTCCGCCAAAGAGTCGGGATCTCTCAAGTGGTGGAAAGAAGAAGTGGGGACTATTCTAGGAGGATAGAAACGGATACAACAGCGTTGCAACGCGAATAGCCCCATCACCTAAGCTGTAGTCATAATTTTAATCACGAGCTGGTGGCGATGGTGGCAGTGAAGATTATTGGCAGAGTGTGTGGTCACCAAGACCAGTATGGCGATGTGTCAATGAACGCTTTTGAGGACGACAGGACGGGAACTGGACGAGAGACTCGGTCACACGGGGTTTTGTGGGGAAGAGAAAAAGAAGAAGCAGGAGAAAGAAGAAGGAGAAGCAGAGGAAATGACGACACTGGTGCATTGAAAGAACATCGCCATCGGCTATGGGGTCGACGTGAGCGAAAAGCCATGCTCAAATTCTGGAGTGAGGAAAACAGAACCAAAAAGAACAACGACAACAAAGACGAAAGAGCAACACATCATTGTCCAGAGATCAGAGATTCGATTTGAGCAGTAAAAAAGAGTTTGATATGGCGATTTGCTACATTGCATTGCATAGCGTGGCATAGCATACCTCCTAAGTTTAGCGGGAAAACTTCTGAATCGCTGCATGGATATGGCATGTGAGGTCAGGTACCTTGTATGGATAGATGGATGGCTGGTGAACTGGATGCATTTGCGACCGCTTTCTTGGGTCTGGGCGTGTATGGCGACGATGCGATTGTTAGTCAGTTTCGAGATACCTCACTGCATATTCCGCTCCATTCCAAGTTCTTCTTCTCCTTCTTCTTCTTCTTCTTCTTCTTCTTCTTCTTCTTACTCGCTGAGCGGACTCAATTCCGATTTTGATCTTGAAAATCTGTGGGTGAGTACAGTGCTCTGGTTCCGCGACTCTCGAAGACGAATGACGATGCTGCTCAGTGCGCGCCAAACATGTAGCTCGTAGGTAGGAAAGCACCAAGAGGAGACGAGCCAAAACGGCCGCTGAATGGGACAGGAGGGCTCCACTGTTCTTGTATACAATCTATACATACCAGCCTTTTTTTCCGCTCCGCAACTCCTCTGCCCCCTCTTCTATCTTTCCTCTTGTGTCATGTCTCTTCTCACTCATGTCACACTCCGTCCCTCTTCTCACCCTCTTCGCTATGCTCTCCACGCCGCCGCCGCCGCCAGCAAGTTGCCTCCTCCTCGCAATCCAATCACTCCTAGTGCTTCGCACTCTTCGAATTCTTCTCTTCCTGTTCCAAAAACTTTCTGTGCAAGAATATATGATTAGCTTTCCCCGTTCTATCCAACCCACCTCTCCTCCTCCTCTTCTTCTTCTTCTTCTTCTTCTGATTCTGATTCTCCACCACCAATTCCCAGATCCGAGCATTGAGGGGAAGAAGACGTACTGTATGAAGTTCTCCTCGTCTTTACTGGCGGCGTTGATCGGAGGTCCTTGGCTTGCGTTGGCAATCTTCTTGCCGCCTGTCATGGACCATGTTCCGGCGAAGAGGGTGGTGAGGACGCCGATGGAGAGCTGGAAGTTCGTGGGCGTGTCCTGTTAGTGGCTTTCGTTGCTCATGGCAGGACGGCCGGGCGCAAGTGGATGTCGCCGGCGGTGGAGTGCTTACAATGTGCGATCCGACCTTTTGGCCGAGGATTTCGTAGTAGACGACCATGTTGATGTGAGGGAGAGTAGTGTGGTGGTGTATGGGGCGGTGGAAGATGTAGTCGGGCGGGCTGATGGATGAATGGGCTCGGGGGTGCAACGGCGCTTCGACGTCGCCGTCGTTGCAGCTCTTTCCGCGCGGGAGGAGCCGAGAGTGAGAGCTCGGTAGAGAGAGGCACGTCACACTTCCAGGCTGAGTCTGCTAGATGTACATGTAGGTACTGCTTCTACTTCCACTTCTTCTCTATACCATACCAACGAAAGACCGCTTCCAGTAGAGTCGTAGTATAGAACAGCCACCCTGAAAATGGTCAAGGACAACAGCGACAGCGACCACCTCTCCAGCGTGCCCCACGAACGCAACGAACCACGTCCCGACTTCTCGAAACAACCTCTTCCACGCAAGCCCCTCCCCAAAGACCTCCAAGATGTCCTCAACAGCGAAGAACGTGTCTGGGACATTGTCACATCTCCCGACGCCCCTGAAACTACAGACTCCTCCGTCCGCTATGCAGCCTACGCATCCCGCTTACGAACCATCATGCTCTCCGCCCATCGCTACGTAGCCTACACATCCGACATTGGAGAGTCCTTCCGCCCCGTCGCACATCCGTGGCTCATCAAGGGCGCCTACGGTGTGAGTTGGGCATACTTGATTGGAGATGTGTCGTATGAAGGTGTCAAGGCGTATAAACACAACCAAGCCATTCGAAACCCCACTACCGAAGAGGAGATTTCTGCGGTAGCGGCGCGGCCGGGCGGGAAAGTCGTGCCTGCGATTGAAGATTACAGGGCTGTCATGGCCGAACGTGCGGTGTTCCAGAGCGTGGCGAGTATGGGTCTGCCGGCTTTTACCATTCATTCCATTGTGAGGTATTCAGGGAGGGCCATGAAGAATGTGAAGAATGTGAAGTTGAGGACTTGGGGCCCTATTGGCCTGGGCCTCGGGTTTGTGCCTGCGTTGCCATATATTTTTGATGAGCCGGTCGAGAAAGCTACGAGGTGGTTGTTCCACACGGGATTTGAAATGATTGGGGGGCCTGAAGCGGTGGGGAAGGACGAGAAGGGAAGAGGTCCAGGGTTTGGCATGAAGGAGAGGGAGAAGAAGGAGCTATAGAAGACTTGAGCAATCAGTGAACCGAAAAGATGCAGGTGTGGTGTACAGCAACATACAAAAGCTCAGCTCAATGGCCAGGGATGCCAGATGGTAGTAACGAAGCAAGGCGTTGGTGGTCTCATCTTTACTACTCAACCTCAGCCGCCTTGACAGGTGCCGAACCTGCAAGACCTCAATTTCGACGCTAAAAGAGATAATAGCATATAATAAGTCGAAAAGTCTCAATAATGCCATATTTTCTTTTCGCTCCCATGGCTCCGCCTTCGACGGCGTGGTCCTAAGCGAAGCTCTGTAATACTAGTAGTACCCAGGTTCACTTCCTCGGAAAACCTTTCAACCTCCTTCCTCTGCAATTGTCGACAGATTCACGCAGTTCAGCGACACTAGTAGTGTTTAGGTCCACATTCTCTTCCAAGACTGCCTGTGTATATGTGATCGTCTGCTTAAGGGTTGAGTTTCTGTCCAATAACGCTGTGTTCTCCGCTCACAACGCTTTCACCTCTTGATTAACCACAGTCTTGGTTATCTCCTACAACCTCTCTGATGTCTTGGTAAGTACCTGAGTAGCTTTACCTACCCGATTATCCATAGATATCCAAGTGCCCCGAACGTTTTTTTTTTCGAGGAGGTAACAATACGGTCAAAGTTAGCAATAGCAGAAATTGAATTCTGTGTTTTACGGCTTCTTTCTTGAGCTTCCGCTATCGCCTTAGTGTTGTATTTTTCTGTACTTCGACCCTTATTGTAAGCACGAACAAGACTAGCAATCTCGTACTCTTTAGTTGAATACCGCGCTCTTCTGGAATAGTGTCCGTCCGGTCTTCTCTAGAACAGTACTAAGAAACTCAAGTACCTCTTCTCTCACCCAAGTAGTATGGTTAATAGCTTATTGAGGAGAAAGAGGCTAGAAAATGTACTCACGTCCCATCCACCGAATGAAGGAACGATTGCAATTCCTCCAATCCTCCAACTAACTAACGCACGAGTTCCACCTGATATCGTGCCTGTTTCTCTATAGATAGTTCACCGGCCTGTATCTCTGTCGGTTTCTGCAACAAATCATGATACTCATCAAGTCTCTGTTTGTCCTTGAGCATACTAGTGTTGATGTTGCCGATCTCTGTCCGTGCAAGATCTCTTGGTTCACCTGTTGTACTTGGTCCTCCAAAGCATCGTTTCTATTGCCGTGCCTCCTCTCGTGTTGCATTCCTCTGCTATACCTCATCCTTCCAGTTTGCCGCTATCAGTGCCTTCTCCCCCCGCAAGACTTTAATTTCAACGCCAACAGAGATAATACCGCACAATGGACTCAGAGTCCGAGCCATCATCCTCGGACTCTGTCTCGCACCATGGAGCTGGTGGTGCCTTGGTCGGCTTCACCATAGTAGGAACTGCCAGTTCCGTTCTTGTCTCGCCTATGCTGGGGTCGTCTATGTATAGGCTTTCCTCTCTGATGTCGATCATGGCGCAGACACTGTAGAGCTATGGAATGCCCAGCAACAGGACCAGCTGATGGCTCTGGCATCTCGTCGCCTGGTCCCGGGTGGCTGGTGCCACCACCGCCCACGTCCGACGGTAAATACCGTGCGTGGACGTGTTTAAAAAGACCCAGTGCTTCAACGGTACGGTGTCGCCAGAGGGCACCCCCATGAACATCTGCCTCGAGTCGATCTCGCTCAACTTTCGGAGCTGCAGACCAAGCTTTTCCACCAGCGGCATGTACACGACGTTGAGATCCGACCCTTGGTCCGCGTGCGACATGTGCCTGGGGATGGAGACGCGTCGGGAAGACCTGTCCTGGAGTCGATGAGTCTCAATAACGCCATCTTTTCTCTTCGCTCCTCTGCCTCCGCCTTCGACGCCATGGTCTATAGCCGAGTTGTAAAGAGCGCATCTTCTCCATCCTTTCAACACATGCCTCCCAAAACAACGAAAATCTCTCTTGCAGCCTCCTGGAACTCGGCCCTCCTGCGTTCACCTACGACACCTGCAAATCGATCCGGATGCCATCGAAGCCTCTCCTTTTTCGGATCGATGCCTACACTCACAAACGCGGCTCGAATGGCACAGTCGCACGTTTTGTTCCTTCGTCCCTGCACACTCAACTTGCACGCTGGCCTCGAGCAGGACGAAGCTGGCGGGCCTGGAACGTAGGGGAAGCGCGAGATCGCCGTGTAGTTTGCAAAACTCGAGTGCGTGCATGCGAGCCAGGCTGACAAGTGATAGTATCCGGGGCGCTGGGAGGAAGTCGCAGATGCCATCATCGTCCTCTTGCGAGCGCGTCGCCTCAATTCGTTGGCCTTGTTCTGCGATCGAGTGCCAAATCCGGCAGCTGCTAGTTTCAGCTTGTCGCTTGCGGTCTAGAGACTGACTGTTAGTTACAAGCGTGGACGAAGCTCGGGCGAGCGGTGCGTTGCTTTTACGTACGCTGTACTTGTTCCTGGATCTTGCACCTTTGTCGGCCATGATGATGATGATGATGATGATTCCAAGGCGCACAGTATTTGCGGTGTGTTATCTCGAGAGTATGGGTTCAAAAAAAGAGCGGTGTCCATGCAATATCAAGAGCGTGGTGTAGAATTGAAAAGAAGAAGTGGAAGGAATGATCGAAATTCAGTGGGAGCTCAGCCTTTCCTCTGACTAAGTTATTGTAAAGCAGGTACATATTGTATTGTCGGTCACGGAGCGGGAAGCAGCGGGCTTCACCTCAACGATAGATACAATAAGCCCTGTGTGGGCCCGTGCAGCTTGGTCACGGCGGTCCATCCCTTATACCCGACCTATCAAACTCTTGCTATTATCACATACTTACCTAGGTATGTATGAGAAGTGGTCCTTGAATGGTCCAGCCGCTGATGGATGCTGGGCCGAGATCGCTGACCACGAATGCAATCACTGAACCTGCGGCGACAGATACAAAGGCATGCGCTATGGCGACGGAGCAGGAGATGGAGTCAGGTTCCAGGTCAGACGAATGTGCTCATGGGACTCGAAATCGTGGTCTAGCAGCGGCGGCATCATTTGCTTCAAATTGAGCTCGCTCGGTGTGAATTGTTTCGGCTTTTTCGGTCATGGTCGTGTAGGAAGGACAGTGGAGACGACGAAATGGAGGCTCACCACAAGTACCGTGTGGCTGATGCACTATAGTCGATCTTCCAAGCTCTACCTAGCAAGCAGGAGTGTTCGGAGACTTGTGGCTGTTGTGCGGCGAAGCTGTTCTCTAGCACTCCCGCTTACATTCGCTTTAGAGGAGTTGTATAAGCGAGGTCATGGCAAAGGTACGACAGGTACCGGCCGTGATTTGCCGTGGAGATATTCGTTTCCTGGCCAGCTGTGATCGTTCATGACAAGGAACAATCTCGCAGCGCCGATTCATTCGAATGCGCCTAGAAACGACGGCTAGGCATATTGTGTCGAGACTGGGACTAGACAGTGCAGCTTTGAACTCAACGATACGTGGACCGTGATACCCATATGCAACCACCACGTCAGTAAGAGGCCGAATCGCTGCTTTGAAGGCATCCTGACTGCGCTTGACCATTGCTCAGAGAAGTTGCGTTCCCAATCGAGAATTCCTGAGAAGTCGCTCTGGATCCGAAGTCTTCCTTCCGGCTCAGAATATCCGGCTGATCACTCTTGCACTTTCCAGCCGCCTGTCATCAGTTCTCCACCAGCCCGCATACAGTTCACATCTGCAACCGCTGCCACAGTCTTTGGGTCAGCCTCTGCCTCATCTGTCGATGTCGCATAGCTCGCTCGTTGGCACTGCTGACTTCCGGATCCGTTTTGCTCACGCTGATCATCAGAATCTGCTCCTTGACAGTCTGGACAGGGCTCAGATCCGCAATAACCATTTGTCCCGAATTGAAAGCATCGAATATGTGCGCTTCCGTCCGTGCGGGTTGGCGAAAAGCTTCTAATCGGGTCTGTCCATCTTCGTCATGAACGGCAGATGCGGCTTCCACTCCAGCGCTATTCAACGTCTGCATCTCAATCTCATCCCCACGCGCTTCCTCTGCTGATCGTCGAACACCTCGTTCCTCATCCTCCACTGTCTGTGCAGTAGACGACGGAGTCGCTATGTCCGAGGCAATAGCGGTCACAGTGTCATCTACAAGAAGGCTCAGTCTCAGTTTCTGGCGCAACAGATGAGCCGATAAGTGAAGAAGCTGAAGGGCAAGCACGAGAAAGTCCAACAACAGCAAATGAAATTTGCTGGAAGGTCCTTTTTGGCCGATGAAGTCCATAGCCAGACCTCCGTGCAGATAACCTCTCGTAGCTTCTCCTGCTGATGGGGCAGCGAAGAGACAGTGCAAGAGAATACATAGCAGGTTCATGCCGACGATGTACCCGACAAAGGAACGGTCATCGGGCAAGGGAGGGAAGATGGCTGGCTTGGGGGTCAGGAAGTAGAAGTGGATTGCTGATCTGAGGAAGAACAGGAGGAAGTAGCAGCTGGATTGATGGTCAGCTTTGCTATGTGTATGTAAGAGAGGCATGGATGGGAGAAGCTACTCCATGTAGTAGATTGTGCTCAGCTCGGCATAAATGAGGATGTCCAGGTTGCGGAGCAAGTCATCGAGGAGTTCGGCGCGCTTCCGCTGGAAATTCTCGCGGTTCTTCCTCCGCTGCGTTGCCAGCTGTTTTGGCGTGAACGGTGGCCTCTCTTCGAGACTATCATCATCTTGTGCTTGCTGCTCATCGAAGGGGAGAGAGGGACCTGCTGCCGCGGAGGACGAGGGCGCATCATTCATAGCTTGACCATGTCATGAGCACTTCGCTGCTACTGGTACGAGCACGTGAATGAGAGCCGGCGGTGGGGATGGTGGTGGTGGTGGTGGTGGTGGTGGTGGCAGAGAAGTAGTGAGTAAGCGAGTGAGTGAAGTGAAGTGGAGTGGAAGTGAGTCCCCCCGCCTATTATTGCCTCTTGCCCATAACTATTTTGGGACTAGGCCACGACGACGCGCTTCATACGCGACTTGCGCGACACCTCAGTCTTTCCTCCGTCTCTCTCTCTCCGTCTCACTCACTCCGTCTCTCTCACTCTCTGCAGCGATGAACTCCTTCTTCGACATTCGAGCGCGTCAAGCCGCCGTCAAGGCCGCCGCCGCCTCTTCATCCTCCTCCACCACCAAAGATGGCAAGACCAAAGACGACAATCGCCTCCAACCATGGGTCGAGAAGTAGTATGTCCTCCCATCTCATCCTACACACCTTGAACACCTTCAATGGAATGTACTCAGACATGGAAATAGCCGCCCCAAATCCCTCGACGATATCGCAGCCCAAGACCACACCGTCACCGTCCTTCGTCGCACCCTCCAATCCGCCAACCTCCCCCATATGCTCTTCTACGGGCCCCCAGGCACCGGCAAGACCTCCACCGTCCTCGCCCTCGCCAAACAACTCTACGGTCCCGAACTCGTCAAATCGCGCGTCCTCGAACTCAACGCCTCCGACGAACGCGGCATCAGCATAGTCCGGGAAAAAGTCAAAGACTTTGCGCGAATGCAGCTATCAAATCCTCCCCATGCGGAGGAATATAGGAAGAAGTATCCGTGTCCGCCGTATAAGATTATTATCCTTGATGAGGCAGATTCCATGACACAGGATGCACAAAGCGCGTTGCGGCGGACTATGGAAACTTATTCGAAGATTACGAGATTCTGTTTGGTGTGCAATTATGTCACGAGGATTATCGATCCTCTTGCGTCGAGGTGTTCCAAGTTTCGGTTCAAGAGCTTGGATGAGGGGAATGCCGGGAAGAGAATTGAGGACATTGCTCGGCTGGAGAATGTCGAGTTGGACGAGGGAGTGGTGGATACGCTGTTGAGATGTAGTGAGGGGGACTTGAGAAAGGCCATCACGTTCTTACAGAGTGCCGCGAGACTCGTGGGGGCTACGAGTACTGCTGCGACAGATACAAAGGTTGGCAAGAGGAAGAGGAAAACTGTAGAGGAGGACGAAGAGGAGGATGCTATGGATGTTGATGCAGCGCCGACTCAGCCTGTGACAGTAGCGAGTATTGAAGAGATTGCTGGAGTCATTCCCCACTCGACGATTGATCGACTCATCGCCGCCGTCACGCCTACTGGGAGGGGCACACCGCCGTATGGACCAATCGCAAAGGCTGTGGAGGATCTGGTAGCCGAGGGCTGGTCGGCAAGCCAGGTAGTGACGCAGCTGTACGAGAGGGTTGTGTTGACGAATGAGGTGACTGGTGATGCTGCGAAGAACAAGATCATGCTCGTCTTCTCTGAGACGGACAAGAGGCTGGTCGATGGAAGCGATGAGCATCTCACTGTGTTGGATCTATGCTTAAGGATTGCCGGTATTCTAGGCGGTGATCAGTGATAGCACCAAACATGGACCCTAAGGGGGCTGGCGCAAAGCTGTTTCAGCGTCGGCGTTCTGGTATGGATTCATGGTCATGTCCATCTCCCATCACGTTCAACATGCCCCACTCGAAGAAGCAGTCACAGCATCAAAATATCTCCAGGCGCTTCCTCGAGCCGAGTGCACCGCCATATCATGTATTACATGGAAGCACGTTCCAGGTCAAGATATGCTGGGCACGCTGAACAGGATACACCTCCGACGAGACGACGAAGATGGCGTCGCACAAGCTGTGCTCGACATGATGTCAGAAACTACGGAGGACGTGCGAAAGAAGGGAGGCCTTAGATGTCGTGTCCTGTCCTGTCGAATTCTCTAGAACTCGGGGCCATAAAAAAAGAGTGGTTGTTCTGGGCAAGATAGATGGGGCATTACAACATGGTCGCAACAATGGTGGCAAGTGGCAAACATTGAACAGCCTGCAGGACCATTTCCATTGCCAACATGGGTTGATTTCAGCGTCTGGCTCTACCGGGCATGGCAAGCATCCCCTACACACAATGAAGGCAAGTCAGAAGTATTCCGTCAGCTCCAGAAGTCTGGTCGTAGCGGCTGTATCGATGACCGCACAGAAAGTTCGCATGCGCGTGAGAAGTTGGCATGTGATATGTGTGACACGATTTGCCATGCTTTATGCCAGCCACTGATGCGTTTGACCCATCTGCAGCTTGGAATACCCATCGTGAGAGCGTTCGCGACGTGTTTGTCCCTGTCGACGTGATTGCACGAACTCGGTCGTGGAACAGTGGCTGTCGATGTGCCATATCGATGCCCACTCCCAGGACTCACCGACCGCGCTGAACAAAGAAACCAGATCGTACTTGCGGCGGAGGCTCGTTTGAGGTGTGCCTCACTGCCCAGTAAGAGACGGTGTAACTCCAGTATCACCTCTGTGGACCTGAGCTCTTGGTATAAAGAAGTGCTTCTATGGCAGTCGAAATCATCCTCCAAATCAGAAGACGGACTCAGCTTTCTACTCCCACACTCATCCCAACTATGATTATCTTCGGCATCATCACTCCTCTGCTGGCATTGGCTTCTTCGGTTGTCGCCATTACTTGCCAACAACAGCAGCAGGCGGACGGTCGGAAGCCTTACAAGTGCGTCAACCCATTAGTAGGCTGTCCGCAGGACTATCGATCCGTATACTACGACAGAGGCTGCCCGAATCCGTGGTGGAGCCCGCCATGGAAGTGCTGCGTCTAGGCGCAACGAGGCCAGAAATTCTTTCATGTATGTATGGCGGCGACGATAGAGATCCACGTGGAGAGGTCCTATTGTTAACACAAAGTGGCAGAACCCCCGAAGTTTGCTAGGAGCCTGCTCGGAGCAGACGCTGGTGTGATTTACCTTGTGACTTTGTCCTGGAGACAAAGTTGGGCGATGTTTCATTCCAGTATACAGATTTTGATCTGGGACGTTCGTTGCGGCCGCCGACGTGGAAGATATATACATACCTACCTACCTATATAGCACCACCATTGCAACTACGTACATAGTTGCTTCCACTTTGCGACATGTGTGTTGCCAATTCGAGCATTATTACCCGACCCTTTCTACCTTCTTATCATCATCAACAACAACACTAAGCTACCTGGTATGAATCCATCTCTACTCCCTCCTCGCTGCTATCCTAGGTAGCTATAGGTAGCTGTTACGAGGGTGCGGCAGTGACGGAAGTATTACACATGGTGTTGGTGCCAATTCGAGTATTATTACCCGACCCTTTCTACCTTATTATTACCTCCTATTATCAACAACAACACTACCTACCTACCTACCTACCTACCTACCTACCTACCTACCTACCTACCTACCTAGTATGAATCCATCTCTACTCCAGAAATATATAGCACCACCAGTACAGCCAATTCGAGTAGTATTAACCGACCCTTTCTACCTTCAATCTTATCATTACCAACAACAACACTTAGGTACCTACCTGGTATGAACCCTATCTCTACTCCCTCCTCGCTGCTATCCTGGCCATGGCTGTTACGAGGCTACGGAAGTGACGAAGTATCGCACATCGCCTCACTGCTCCGCTTCAATTGGTGTCATCCTCACACCACCCGAGAGCAATCATTCCAGTGCTACGAAGTTATTGCCAAGCAAGCCAGCCTGTTCTCCTCCTTCTCATCGATATCTACGCAAGAAGCCAACAAACACTATGAAGAATCCCTCTCTACTCCCCGCTTCCATCCTGGCAAAGAGGAGAAGGAGAAGGAGAAGGAAGTGAGCTGTCCAGCCAGGTAGGTATTGGGTTTGATGTCAGCACAAGCATCTCCAAGTGGATCACCTTCACCTGCGAGGGTGATATTCTGACTGACCACTGCCACCAGCTCTGCCATATATAGCAGCTGCATGCGGTTATAGGTACACCTCTTACCGTCGACATACTACTACATGTACTGTCCGCTGCCACCGGCTCTGCCACATATAGAAGCTGCACGCGGCCATTGGTACACCTCTTACCGTCGACGCACTACTACATGTACTGTCCGCTGCTACCGGCTCTGCTAGATATAGAAGCTGTACGCGGCCATAGGTACACCTCTTACCGTCGGCGCACTGCTACATGGACTGTCTAGGGAGATACCGAAACGTCTACAAGGCAGGTTATCTCTGTTGCTCCATAGGCCTGTAAGCAAGCTCACGGTTCTCCAGAGACCAGCTGTATTCCGCGGATATAAAAAAAGGCTTCATCGCCTGCTTCCCAATCTTTCATTTCATTCTGTTCAGTTTACCTCCAAGCCTCCGAACCGACACTGTCCGATACCGAAACCAGAAATCAACGACCCAACATGCAGATGAAACTCCTACTTGTCGCTGCTCTTGCCCAGCTAGCGCTTTCCGTAGCGGTGTTCCCAGGTACCGTTATCAATAGGGATGAGGGAGTGGCGTTCCCAGGTACCCTTATGAAGAAGGATGTCGGAGCGGTGTCCCTAGATACCCTTTTCAAGAGGGAATCTGGGCCGTATGGTATATGCTGTCACTATCAGTGTCTGTATTTTGATCCGGTAAGTTATATATGAGAACCTACCATGTTATTGCAACCTAGACTAATAGACCTGATTCTCTCTAGTGTTGCCACGCAGTACGATTTTCGCCTTCTTCTGTCCTTTTATACACACCGCGCACGAGCTAACATGGTTGTAGAATTGTCACGACGAAGCAGATACCGTTG
>JH792618.1:32448-45826 GCA_000291705.1 Sphaerulina populicola P02.02b | reverse complement strand
TTAGTTTGATTTATTTTGATTGATTAAGGGACTAACGGAACAGGTAGGGGGAGTTGGTTGGGCTTAGTTTAGTTAGTACTCTCGCTTTGCTTTCCTTGCGTCAAAAGTGGTTTTAAGCCCCTAGTTTCTAGGGTACGGGATACACTCCCCTTAGTAGAGAGAAAGAAGAAGATAAGAGAAACGGGGAAACCCGAATAAGACCGGAAGGGTCCTCTAGAGGGCTCTACCCGTCCTACATAGTTATAGACTCAGACAGGACGTTAATAGAATAAACAAACAAACAAACAAACAATACTGTAATACCTTATACAGTAAGACTTCTATCGTAATACCTTATATAGTAAGAACCCCGTCGTGATTCTATAGTAGCGAAACAACTTTTGATTGATAAATATGTAATCGAAGAAAAAACGCACTAAATAGAAGTAGAAACAGAGGCACGCGCGCGTAGCGCAAGAGAGACGCAGACGTCTATAGAGTCCCCTCTAACGACGTTAAGGACGACTCCGAAGGCGACGTCGGAGGCGACTGCCTCCTACGCTTCCGACTGCTACGCGCAGCCGGAGCGACGATAGGAGCAGGCCGAGGCGCAGGCGTAGGCACGACGCTAGGAGCCGAACTAGTACCGAAGACACTAGCGAGCGCGGAGTCATTATTGTCGTCGTCGTCGTCGTCGCTGCTATAGTCATTACCGGACTGATCCGGCTCCTAATTACCCCTTTCGGGGAAGGCCGTAGCTACGGCCGCGTCTAGGGCTACACCGGACGCGCCGGCTATACGTACTATCTGCGAGACGCGTAAGCACGCGGGTAAAAGCAAGGGCAGGGGAAATGAGACTTACTTTATACTATAGCTCAAAAATGCCCTACAGGGCATAGGTAGCCTTCGCTACCTTAGTCAGCTCTGCAGCGGCGAGTGCGCTACTAGCCGCAGGCGCGGTACTGCCGTCGGCGGCTACGCCCCCTTTCCTAGGTATATTATACACACCTACGGACTTCCCCTTGTTCGCCGCGAATACTCGTTTGCTCTAGGCGATAGACTTACCTAGACGAGTAAGGCGACGCCTTAGTTAGTCCGTACGAGGGCCGGGGACAGTAGCCTTCGCGTAGCGAGCGCGCAAGACAAGCATGTACTACGCTTGACGGACGAGATTCGGGTCCGTTAGCCGCTTACACTTGTGTCGGCCTTTAGCGCAGCGAGCGTACTTCTTCTTTAGGCCTAGCGTTAGGGCGGCGTCGCAGGCAATAGGCAAAAGCCCCTCTCCGTCTACTAGCCGGCGTTAGTAAAACAGCTTAGTAGTAGAGCGCATAACAAGCGCACGAGTAGCGCAGTACACTTACCCTTCTATATATACGTAATACACCGGAGGCAGACCCCCCTACCGTTAGCAGCGCCCGCGATACTCTCGCGGGCTGTTAAGAAAGATGATCTCTAAGCTGCGGATAAACTCGCGATACTCTTTATCGGTTTCTCCCTTAAAAGCCTTTAGTTTACGAACCTTAGGGCTACGGGTAGAATACGAGTCGCGGGCGACTCGTAGGTCGCTCGCACGAACTACGTCGTCCTCCTTGGAGTCAGACTGCGGTACGACTAATATAGACGGTGTCCGTATCGATAGGGTACGGCTTATTTGGGAGTGCTATCGCAGCAGCCGCTAATGCTCCGCTTCGGCGGCCTAAAGGGCTATCTCCTCGCGTAGCCTATTGTTGGCCTGCTCGAGTTCTATAAGTCTCGCCTGCGCCTCGGGTACGAGTCTAAGCTAGGCAGAGGGAGTCTCTCGTAGAGGGACTGCCTCTCCTAGTTGGTAAGGTTGCGCCTAAGGCTGCGCTTCCTACTAGGGGTAGCCTTCGGTCTCTGTAGAGGCTAATGCTTCTCCCTAAGGAGGTTCGTCGTCTACTACTTCGCCCGTAACGCGGCCTACCTGCGTAGCGGGTACGGGTATATTGCGAGTTGGTCGTAGAGCTATTGGATTGGATCTCTATAGATTACTACCCTTTTGAAAGGTTGAAGAATTAGAAATATAAGAGGGGGGTGTATAGCGATGTATAGAGTCCTCTTTCCTACCGCGTAGGAAAGTGTACAAACTAATTCTTGCCCTTCCGAATGAAGGGGTACGAGTAGACTAATATACGCCTGCGCTGCCCCTACGCTCCTTATACGAGGCCGTCCGAGGTCCGAGGTAAATTCCTCTCGGAACCTCGATAGTCCGGCTATCCGTATAGATCGCCTTATGCAGGCCCGCAGCCTATACATACAGGCGGTTAGGGTTATACAGGCTTGTGCAGGTTTAGGGGGAACCTAGCTGTTATAGTTAACCGCTGACTTTGCCTTCCTTCCGCCGATCTAAGAGTCGTAGAGTAGCGGGTGCTTCTCCGTAATTAGGCTTAATCTCTTTACTAGGATCCTCTCGCTGATTTTCCCTAGGCAGTTTAGGAGTAAGATTACCCTATATGCCTTAGGGAGAGAGTAGTCTGGTTTTCCCGGCTTAGTAAGTACCGCGCCGGTAGCTTCTCGCTAGGCTTCCGGGTAATATCCTTCGCTAACTAGTCGGCTGAAAAGTCCGTAAAAGGTATCGGGGATCGCCGTATATACCTTAGAAATCACAAGTTGTATAATTCCGTCCGGCCCCGGTGTCTTCCCTTTAACCTTACTAGTCGCGTAGGCTTGTTCTAGCTCTTCTTTCTAGAGGGTATTCTATTCCTAATCGTTTTGTCGTTAGGAAAGCTAGTCTGCCGGTAGCTCTTCTTCCGCCGGCGGCTTAGGGAATAGCGTTTGTTAAAGTTCCCTACACTTCCCTTCAAAGGACGTTTCGCCGTTGATTATCGGGATAGAAGCGGAGATCCTATCCTTTGTATACGATATAGCCTTGAAAATTGTCTACAGGTCGTTCTTCTCTAGGAAGGCGTTCTAATAGTTCTTCTTCGCCGACTTCATCTCTTAGAAGTACTTATTCTTTGCCGCTAGATACTCTCGCTTCTCTAGCGGGGTCGCTATCCTTCCGTAGGAGAAAGTCTTACGGTAGGTACGGTTAAGTTCCTTCCGTAGGTTCCTAAGCTCCGGCGTCTACTAAGGTTTGGATCTCGCGTCTACCCTCTTCCTTGGTATAGCCTTTTCTATTGCGTCTTAGAGTAGCGTCGTTAGGGAAATAGCTAGGTCGTCTAGGTCTCCCTCTAGGTTAAGGTCCTCTAATTTCTCCGCTAGTATTTCCGAGAACCTTTCCTAATTCGCCTCTTTGTAGTTAAGGACCGTCTTTTCAACCGTTGGTTTAGACGTACTCCTTCCCTCTATCTTAAAGAAGATCGCCCGGTAGTCTAAGCCGATATCGTCGGTACGCTAGTTAATATCTCCTTGGATTCCTCTCGTAAACGCTAGGTCTAGGACGCTTTCTTAGGCTAGGTACGGCCTATAGAAAGTTCCTATCCCTATCTTGTTCCGTAGGAGGAAGTTCTTCTCGTCTAGCTAGTCTAGGAGTCTCGTTGCTTTGCTCCCGGTATCCTTCCCGTTAGGATCCTAGCTAGGGTATCGGACGTTAAAGTCTCCCGTAAGGATAACTTTCGGTAGGAGCTCTAGGTCGTAGAGTTCCCTCTCGATTGTCCTCTCTCCCCGCGCGTCTTTTTCGTTATATAGATTAACTACCTGAATAGTTTCTCTACCGTCGGAAATAGTATACGCTAGGAGATTACCGCTTCTTGTTGTTTAGGGGTTGACTTCGTAGGAGAGCCGGCTACTAATGTATAGTAGCGTCCTAGGACGGCTAGTCCTCTCCCTCGGTAGAATCTGCTTAAAGTCGGTATAAAGTACCGACCTCGCGTCCTGAAAGCCTCTTTAATCTTATCCTATAATCTACGGTTCTTAGATTAGGATAAGGTCGGCCTTCTTACGTAGCCCTACTTCTAGGGCCGATTCCGTCGCTTGTTAGCTTCTATTTAGGTTCGCTTGTATTACCCTTAGTTAGTATCCTAATATATCGGGTTAGTTAGCTTCTTCTCTCTTAGTCTATCCCTTGCGCGCTCGACAAAGACACTACGTCCTCCTATAAAAAGGGCGGACCTAATAGCCCTATCGGCTTCCTCTTTCGTAGCGAAGGCGACTAGGAGCGACCCTACCTCCCTTTCCTGTCGCTTTTCAAGATACGAGAGCTAGATCGGTCTAGTAACCGGCGCGAGACCTCTATTATAGGTCTCAATTTCAGCTTAGATCCTATCGGGGGCGTCGTCTCCCTTGAAATCTTAGGTAGATACGCCGTAAATTACGACCTTATACTAGGTAGAGTCGTTAATAATTTGAAACCCTCCTAGTATCGGGTACGCCTTCTCTTAGTTCCCTTTGAATACCTCCTTTGCTTCCTTGTCGGCAAAGTAGACGATAAGGTTACCCTTAGGCGATCTTATCGTCGAAAAGACTCCCGGGGACTTTGCAAAACCGTACGCCTTGTTTAAGCCGTCTCTTATAATAAGAGCGCTTGTTGTAGACGGCCTCTCCTGCTTTATAACAAGGCGGGAGAGCTACGGCTTTGTAGCTTATAGTTTGCTACGCGTTACTTGCGTCTATTCGTTTCTTATCGATTGCGTAGGGTTAGCGGTAGATTCCTTATTGCCGTTAGAATTCTTCTCCTTGTTTGACTTAGCAACTTCCGCGAAAGAACGTTGCTTTCCAACCGTTAGTTAAGAGGCGGCGGACGAGGACAAGGCCGAGGCCGAGGCCGAGGTCGAGGACGGTTAGGTCGGGGCTGTTTGTTTTGTTAGGTTTGTCGTTTAGCGTACCTAGTTGCTAATTTTCTTTACAGCCGCTTCTAGGTTCGCTACTTGCTTTCTAAGTATCTTCGCGGCCGGAGTAACTCCTCTCTTCTCGGTACGGTCGCGTATAATTTCAAGGATATCAAGGACCTCCGCCTATTCGTCCTTATAGGCGGCGAGGTTGTGTACTAAGCGTATAAGGGCTTGCTTTGCGACCTTAAAGTCCTTTATCGCTTCCTATCTTTTGTAGGCGTTAAGATTGTCGTTAAAGTTGGATATCTTCTTTACGAGGGTTCCCTCCGGGGAAGAGGAAGGCGCAGCCCCCGGGGAGTTGATATCGGTAAAAGGAGTAATCCTCTTCCGCTTAAGAACGAAAGGGACAAGCTTCTCCTTACCTTTGGTTTAGGTTAGGGTCGTTGGTTCTGCTTCCGCTTCGCTTTCGTCGATAACGTCGATATCTATCTTAAATTAAGAAGGCGACGGCTCGTAGCGCGCGGGCGAGGGTTCTCCTTGAGTATAGGAGGGTTCCCCTTACTCTCCTTGAATTATATCGTATTCCTTCTCTTTCCCGGTACAGTTCTTGTCTATTTTAGGCAGGTCTTGTCCGTTAGGGGTAAAAAGAGTACTTACTAGCTTTCGCCGAGGGAGCTAGGCGTATAAACCTATATCCAATCCCGTTCGGGTCCTAGCCTACTAAGGACACTAGTACGCTCTTCTTACTACTAGGTAGAAAGAAGGTATATTTTATTTACTAGATATAGCAACGGCTCCTTATATAATATAATATAGAGAGGAAGCTACTATCGTTTATATAAAACACGCGGGCATACGGCGACGTCGGAAGGTTACCCTAGTGTAGGTTTATACTAAGTATAGTTGTATTGAGTACAAAGTACTATCTTTCTGTCTTTCTATCTAGCTCCGGAGCTAGGTCCGGGGAGGTAAGGTCGGGCTGCCTACGGGCAGGCTAGGTAGGTAGGTATATATAGATATAGGGATATAGGGTAGTAGGCCGGGCCGGGCTAGATACATTAAATTCTGTAGCAACAAAGGGGCTACAGATAGTAACTGTCTTTCATACGCGATAGCGTATACGATACTAGGTAGATTGGAGTGATTGTCGCGTCAAAAGAAAGCGCTTTGCGAGAGCTTTCTGTGGATGCAAAAATCGTGTCGATCGGTTACGTGGCGGGTGCGCTGTGGTCGTTCGAAGTCGGGGGGGGGTCGATGACCGAGACACCTCTATTAGTATTACTAAAGTAACGCTTCTAACGATTAGTTCAACCTATTACTCCTTATACTTATAAGCTATTCACTAGCTACAGAACCGTACGAGCCGTCTTTATACGACGACGCCAAGCTCTACAGCGGTAGATAGAGTAACTAGAAGCTAGCGCTAGACGACGAACACCGATTACTATAGCGTAACGCTATATAGCGAGTAATTAAACGATCGGAAGCAACTAGTAAGATCCTTAAGGGCAGATAGGTCTTTAAGATCAAACGAATCGGTAAGACAGTAAAGTATAAGTGTCGCTAGGTAGTAAAAGGTTTTATACAAGATAGTAACTACCTCGAAACCTACGCGTTAGTAGTAAAGCCTATAAGCTACAAAGTACTGTTCGCTATCGCTATAGCTAGAGATTACGAAATCGAGTAGATAGATATAAAGATAGCATTTCTTTACGGTACCCTCGACGGTAAAGAGCCTATCTATATAGAACAACCGGACGGATTTACCGACGGAACTAATAACGTCTGTTTACTACTTAAAGCTCTTTACGGACTCCGATAGTTACCTCGCATTTAGTACGCTATATTAACTACGTACTTAGAAGCGGCCGGATTCACTACTCTAGACGCCGATATAAGTGTGTTTGTAAAGGGCGAGACATTCATTGTAGTCTACGTAGATGACTTGCTTATCGTAGGTCTATACGTTACGGAAATCAATAGCGTAAAGAAACACCTTAGCGATCGATTTAAGATAAGTGATTTAGGGCCGTACTATTACTATCTAGGTATAATTATTAGAAGGAACCGATCTATACGTACTATTTACTTAAGTTAAAGTAACTATATCGAGTAGTTCTTAAAGAAACACGATATATAGAATAACGTAAAGATCAAAGCTATTCTACTCGATCCGAGCCGAAAACTAATACCTGTACTAAACGGCTATTAAGCTACTAACGTATTTCGTACTAAATACTAGAGCGCAGTAGGCTTACTTATATACGCGATACTAGGTATACGACTAGACATTGTATACGTAGTGTTAGTAGTAAGTCGATTCGCTAGTAATCCGACGACCGAATACTACGTAGTAGTAACGGACATCTTCCGTTATCTCCGTAGTACTATTTACTACGAATTTATATTCACCGGCGAACTTACCGATCTTTACGGCTATACCGATTCCGATTAGGCCGGCGACACCGATACGAGACGATCGACCGCCGGTTATACGTTCAACCTAGGTAGCGGCGCTATTACGTAGAGCTTAAAGCGATAGCCTACAGTAGTACTTTCTACCTATAAAGCCGAACTAATAGGTTAGACTTAAGTATATAAAGAGGCGATATAGCTACGACGGTTATTAGAACAACTAGGTAAAGAGCAGGCGTAGGCGATAGTAATTTTCGGGGATAACGCGGGGGTAATCGCACTCGCGAAGAACCTATTGTTGAAGTGAATAAATAAGTTGCATAGTGTTTTGATTGAGTGTCTGTCTAGTAGATATATATATGTGTGTACTGACTTATGTATATATCTGTTTGTATTAAACAGATCTTATAAGTTATATATTACGTAGTTTAGAAGTTACTTGAGTTATGTATACTAACATACTCTAGGTCAGACACCTAATATGCCTAGGTTATATAATATACCTAATGTGCCTAGTATACCTAGGGTATCTGATATACCTAATATATATTACGTATGTAGGTCAGCTAATATAGGTTACCTGATATGCCTGAGTTCTGTAGTTCTATCAACATCCCCCTACCTTAGTACTAAGGCATCAATCCATTCCGGCTAATAAGAGCGCTCGAAAAGGGTGTTAGTTGTTATAGGTATTGTTTTATTACTGCATTCGACTCTTTACTATAATCGTGAAGCCGTGCAGTCGAGTAATCAATTCTTTACTGATTGTCTACTCTTATGTACCCTAAGTGCTTTTCTGAACTCTACGAATGCTAGTCGTAGTAGTGGCTTCGTAAGTCTATCTGCGACTATACGGTTCGTCGGTGTCTATTGAATGTCTACCTCTTTACTCTCTATCTTCTCGTACTACTAGCGCTCTTGAATAGCGATGTGTTTCGTTCGTAAATAGTACGCTTGTAGGTTCTTCGCGAGCGTAATTGCTCTAGCGTTATTACCGAATATTACTATCGCTTGTGCCTGCCCTTTACCTAACTGTTCTAGTAGCCGTCTTAACCAAATCGCCTCTTTACATGCCTGAGTCTAACCTATTAGCTCGGCTTCGTAGGTAGATAGTACTACCGTAGGCTGTCGTTTGGAACTCTACGTAATAGCGCCGCTACCTAGATTGAACGTATAACCGGAAGTCGATCGTCGCGTGTCGGCGTCGCCGGCCTAATCGGAATCAGTGTAGCCGTAAAGATTAGTGAGTTTACTAGTGAAGGTGAGTTCGTAGTAAATAGTGCCGCGGAGGTAACGAAAGATATCCGTTACTACTGCGTAGTGTTCGTTTGTAGGGTTACTAGCGAATCGACTAACTACTAACACTACGTAGGCGATGTCTAGACGCGTCCCTAGTATTGCGTATATAAGTAAGCCTACTACGCTTTAGTATTTGGTTCGGAACCCGTCTGCTACCTGATATCTATTAGGTACAGGTATCAGTTTGCGGCTCGGGTCGAGTAGAATAGCTTTAATCTTTACGTTGTTCTATATATCGTATTTCTTTAAGACCTGTTCGATATAGTTACTCTGACTTAGGTGAATAGTACGTATAGATCGGTTCCTTCTGATAGTTATGCCTAGATAGTAATAGTACGGCCCTAAGTCACTTATCTCGAATCGGTCGCTAAGGTGTTTCTTTACGCTATTGATCTCCGTAACGTATAGACCTACGATAAGCAAGTCATCTACGTAGACTACGATGAATGTCTCGCCTTTTACGAACACGCTTATATCGGCGTCTAGTGTCGTGAATCCAGCCGCTTCTAGATACGTAGTTAATATAGCGTACTATATACGAGGTAACTGTCTCAATCTATATAGCGCTTTAAGGAGTAAGCATATATTGTCGGTTCTATTAGTGAATCTATCCGGTTGTTCTATATAGATAGGCTCTTTACTATCGAGCGTACCGTAAAGAAATGCTGTCTTTACGTCTATCTGCTCGATTTCGTAATCTCTAGCTACTGCGATAGCGAACAGTGCTTTGTAGCTTATAGGCTTTACGACTAACGCGTAGGTTTCGAGATAGTTACTATCTTATATGAACCCCTTTACTACCTAGCGATACTTGTACTTTACTACGTTACTAACTCGCTTGATTTTGAACACCTACCTGCCTTTAAGGATCTTGGCCCTATTAGCTTCTAATCGTTTGATTACTCGCTATACAGCGTTGCGCTGCAGTAACCGGTGTTCGTTATCAAGTGCGGGCTTCTAGTTACTCTATCTACCGCTACGGAGCTTGGCGTCGTCGAATAAAGACGGCTCGTACGGCTCTAAGGCTAGTAAATAGCTTATAAGTATAAGGAGTAGCAGGTTGAATTAAGTATTGTTAGTAGCGTTACTTTACTAGTAGAGGTATCTCGGTTTGCGCTGTCGTTTGCCTTCTTAGATAAGTTCGGCTGTAGGCGCGTTAATGCCGATTGTTTTAGGTCGTATATTTGATACGTAACCCGGAGGTATAGATAGTAGTAATTGCTCGTAGCCTAGCTACGTTGACTCGTAGTCTCGTAACTCGTAGTTCGTAG
The DNA here is from genome assembly GCA_000291705.1 of Sphaerulina populicola P02.02b. Classification (NCBI taxonomy): domain Eukaryota; kingdom Fungi; phylum Ascomycota; class Dothideomycetes; order Mycosphaerellales; family Mycosphaerellaceae; genus Sphaerulina; species Sphaerulina populicola. Next base: position 36,132 of record JH792618.1, on the reverse strand, counting down.
ATTCGTAGTCTCGTAACTCGTAGTTCGTAGACTCGTAGTCTGTTCGTAGTAACTCGTAGCTATAGTGATTGTTGCTCGTTATAGAGCGAGGTTTTTTGTATAATAGAGCGTAACTTATCGCTAGTCTTTTTGTAGATAGACCCGCTTTTTCTAGTAACCCCCCGGATCTAGTCGGGGTATTAGCGGAAGTAATTGGTTGTAGAGAAGTGATTGGTTGTTAAGCTGTTTCTTTGTCTCCCCCTAGCTCTACTACCGTATTATCTACGTCGTTACTATCGCTCGTAGTAACGCTAGTACAGTTGGGGTATAGTTTATCGAAGTCTACGTCGAAGCGCTATTATAGACGCCTAGGGTTCTCGGAAGTAACGAGGTAGTACCCGTTACCTTTAAACCCTAGTAACTGTTCGATTCTAGCCTTAGTACTAATTAACTTGTTTATGTCGGCAGTTAATCGATAGACGTAGGCTTTGGAGCCGATGATTCGTACGTTTAAGAGGTATAGTTTGCTGCCTAACTAGGCTTCGTATAGAGTAACTGTCAATCTGCGATATAGTGATCTGTTCCGTAGATACGTAATTCCGTGTTCAATTACTAAGGACTAGTACTGTAGGTCGAGGGGTGAATTGATTATAGTAGATTGTGTCTTCTGTTCTATTACTTTGTTGTATACTTCGGCGATACCGTTCTACTAGTACTGTTCAGTACTGGATAGGTATAGTATAATCCCCCTATTTCGTAGCTATCGAACGTAACTATCGCTTATGTTCTTACCCCCCCTGTCTTAGATAAGAAGGGTCGTAAAGTATTCGGGGGTACTGTTTGTAGTAATGAATTCTTTAATAGTAACTAGCGCGTCGGAGCGTCGCTGAATTGGTTTGGTAACTCCCTATTAGCTCTAGTTATCAATAATACTAACAAAGTATTTGCAGCTATCGAATGACTCGATTAGTGCGTATACTACGTCGGTGTGAATAACGTCCATTTTGTAACGTCCGCGCGGAAGGTAATAGTTGTATAGTTTCGATAACTGTCAACCGAGCACGCAGCTTTCACAAATGCAGTAACTATCGTTACGTATTGTTTCTATACCCGTAGCTATAGTTCGGAGCTTGAGTAACCCGCGCTTGCTAAGGTATACTATTCGCTTATACTATAGTCGGAGTGATTTGTCTACAGAGTAGGCGGCTCTATAGAACCCGGAGCCGGTAACTAATAGTTGAGATAGTTATTCTTGGTGCATATCTAGTATTAATAGGCCGCTAGTAATAGTAGTAGTGAATTCGTTACCTCCGTATGCTTGTATAAAACTAAGGCCGTTACTAGTTTTCGTAATACTCTAGATGTATAGCTATATAGCGTTGAGTAATAGAAGGTTGACGCCTACGCTTAGTGAATACTACGTATTAGGTATCTAGATCTACCGGCTATTTCGGTATCGAATCCGTAGCGTGCCTTAACCAATTAGTGTGAGTTTCGTACCGCCAATACCGTTCGACTCGGCTGCGGAATCGATAGTATCGTAGGTTCCGCCGATAAATAGGTCCTTGCGGCCGACGAGTAAACTAGTAGCTCTACTATCGAGAATAAAGCAGTCGTAGAGGTTAATGCCTCGGTGAATAGCTATATATTCGCGAGTAGCGTCGTAGGAGGTAAAGTATATTGCTTTACCTGTTAGCAATACGTTGTAACTTCCTTCGTTCTTTGCGATAGCTGCCTTGTCGCCAAATACGGCGTCGTCGGTGGTTTTTCGCTTTTTGTCCGAAGTGGCGGCGGCGGCGGTGTTATTGTTTCGATCGATCCATCCCTAAGGTGCCTTACTAGCGTCTACGGTCTAGTATATGCCCTTGTGTCGCTTACTATAGTGTTTACAGACAGGGTAGTCGAAGGTTCGTCGCTGCTATTGGTTGTAAAGCGCTATATTACTATCGCTCTAGATACGACTAGCGTATTCTTCTACTTTTCGTCGTACGACTACTAGGCTGACTACTGCCTAAGGTATACTATTAATAACTGTCGGAACTAGTAAGTACTATAGGTTAAAGGTAGTAATGAATTCTTTGAACGCGTTACTTAGTCCGCTAAGGTAAGCCTGCACTAGGTATAACTCTAGCAGTACTAGTCGATCGTGAATAGCGACTATTCTATCGTAAAGTTCGGTGAACTTAGCGCTGTAGTCGGAAATGTTAGTATAGCTAGCGAGTAAGAGTATCGTAAAGCTGTAATATAGTTCTTAGTAGCGACCTAAGCCGGCAATTTCGAATTCGGGTCGTAAACGTATGTCGATAGTAGTAAGAATAGGTTCGTAAATTGCTTCGGCTGTTTCGAGAAGTAATCGAGCGATTAGGCTATAGTATTCCTTTACTAGCGCGTAAGCGCCGAGTTGTTTCTCGCTCTAGCTCTCGAGCCGCTGTTCGTAGGCTTCGTTACTCTCGGCGGGTATCGTTACTACTAGAGTGTTATCGGTAGCTAGTATAACGATAACTTCTGTTCGCTTGATAGGTATGAATTTGCCGGTCGAGACAGTAGTACTATAACCACTAAGGATGATTTTGTTAACAATACGCGAGCGCTAGAGTGTCTACTATAGTAGGCTATCAAGGCGAGTAAGTAGTAGCGATCGTATGTTATCAGACATAGTAATAGTAATAGAGCTGTTAGTAGTAAAGTGTACAAGGAGGTAGTTGATAATCGTAATAAGCGTAATAAGCGTAATGAGCGTAATGAGCGTAATAAGCGTAATAAGCGTAGTCGTAATAGAAGTATATACTATTCGAGTGTTAGTATCGATTGTCTCTTTATATAGATATAGATTGTTATTATCGTCGCTATTGTCTCTCGCTTATTAGGTATCCGTAATTCGTATTACTACGTAACTCTATTTTTCTTGGTTAGGTATCGTAAATCGGTCGGTTTCCGCTGTTTGCTATATATCGGTCTGTTTCTGTATGTTTGCTGTATACGGTTGTGCGCTGTGTATCGGTATAGACGTGTTATCGATAGTATAGACGTGTTTATAATGATTTGGTAGATATTTTGTAATATAGTATATTGGTATAGTAGTGTAAGTTGGAAGTTTGTACAGTTCGAAGTTCTATAGTAGGGTGCACGTGACTATTATACGTGACTGTCGTATAATACGTTCGTATAGTACAATTGGTTCGCTCGTAACTATCGAATAATACGTCGTATTGTTTGATTGGTTCGGTTCTTATCCGTAATTGTAAGTTATATCTTAGAAGCTTCTAGTATAGTTCTTGTAGCCTAAGGCTTATACGTTTATCTAATACTAGTATAGAATATACGCGCAGACCGAATTGGGAAGGTTGTTTCTTCTAGTAATATATATAATATAGAAACCTGCGGAACACCCGGGCTTATAACCTATTGAAGTAAATAAATAAGTTGTATAGTTTGTTTGTTTGTTTGTTTGTTTATTCTATTAACGTCCTGTCTGAGTCTATGACTATATAGGACGGGTAGGGCCCTCTAGAGGACCCTACCGGTCTTATTCGGGTTTCCCCGTTTCTCTTATCTTCTTCTTTCTCTCTACTAAGGGGAGTGTATCCCGTGCCCTAGAAACTAGGGGCTTAAAACCACTTTTAACGCAAGGAAAGCAAAGCGAGAGTACTAACTAAACCAAGCCCAACCAACTCCCCCTACCTGTTCCGTTAGTCCCTTAATCTA